>JASVEL010003478.1:0-282001 GCA_032618575.1 Nicotiana noctiflora
CTTTTGTAACTTAATCACCGAGGCAAAAAGGGAAGATCCGGCTAAAAGGCAACTACTTTTTGCTCGCCCAGTGGAAGGCATAATATGTTGCTTTATTTCCTTACCTCGGTTGAAAAAGCTGCAGACCGGATTTTTTTTTAATTTTAGGATCCTACTTTTTTTTTTGTTTTTGGCGAAATGGTGTCGTGGCCACTTAAATTTGCATTACTTTTGAAAATCGATACACCAACTTATAAGTTTTGCATTTGAACACTCTAACTAGTGATACCCTTGACTAATAAATATGTTAGACCCTTGAGCATCCGCACGTGTTATCACACTTCTGCTAATATGTCCGTCCAATCAGTACTGAGCCAATGAAAATATTACACATCAGCACCCAACCGTTTTACCATTCCCGTTTGCATTTCTCTCTCAGTGAAAATCCAAAATCAAGACTCCATTTTTACTCTACAGTTGAGCTTTGTAGTGCTCGTTCATAAAAACCCCAAATCAAAAATCCATTTTTAACTGTGCAGTTGAGCATTTTAGAGCTCATTCATCAATAAAAATGGCAATTTTAGTGAAAATCAAAAACCACTTTTGGCTGTGGAGTTGAACAAGAATAATTAAGTAGAAATATTGTCAATTTCAATGGGAATCAAGAACCCATTTATTTTCCAAAATGCTTCAAAAGGCAGCACTTCATCTCCCAAAAATATCACCCAAAATTAGTCAAATATAACTCTAAAATTGTCTGCAAAATCACTGAAAAACGCAGCAATAATCAGCCTTTCTTTCCACCCAATCCAATTGGTAACAGCTAGCTTATAAGATTTTAATGCTCCAGCTGCAGTTACAGAGACATTAATTACTAACACAACATCAATTACTAAACCACAACGCATATATTAATTATATAAAAACGAGAAATAAGAATAAGGAGCAGCAATGGATCAGCCTTGAAATTTATTACACAACCAAAAACGAGAAGAAATAAAAGAGAAAGGAAAAGCTGTTTTAGCATGATGGTGATTTCTTCAGGTGTTAATTATAGTTGAATTACTAAAGAAAGGATATAACAGGGAACCCAAGCGGGTATTTTAGATAGACCTTAGAATATCTTCTGAATTTCTCTGTACATTAGTAGCTATTCTTTTCAGCAAAAAAAGGAATCAAGTTAGTATATACTTACGCCATGCTTGATACTCGGAACACGGGAACAGCATGAGGTATCAAGTCCAACATTTCTAATCGTTTCTTTGTTTTAGTAAAAAGAAAACATCAATATTGAAAGATGGAGTTCCTCAATTCTCCTATGTTAGTACTTAGTACCCTAATCAAATAACACATGTTTCGTCAGTCAGCAACAACAACAATAACAACTACCCAGTATAATCCCACAAGGTGGGGTCTGGGAAGGCTAATACGCACACAGACCTTACCCCTACCCGAAAAGGTAGAGAGGCTATTTCTAATCGACCCTCAGCTCAGGAAAAGGAGAATAAAAACAGAAACAAAAATAGGAGAGTATTAACAACTCTATGAAAAATCATATAGACAAGTATCAAAACATAAACCATAAATCATAAACTATAAATAAAAGACACAATTACATTGTATGTCAGTTGGCCCAATTTCAAAACAAAAAATAGCCCACATTTCCATCTTTTACCCGACATAGCCCACTTTATAGATAATATAGCCCATTTTATAGATAATGCATAAAAATGATTTCATAAGTTAACCTAGCATAGAGAAAAAGACAGCTTCCTTTATCATTTTTTTCTTCTGAAGATAAAAAGACAGCCTCCTTTATCCATTTTTCTTCTTTCTTCAATTTTCAAAGTGAAGTCAATCGAGAGATCACAAGCAAATTTAACGATGTCGCCAGAAAATAGATATGACGATGGAAAACATTTCTTACCCATTTTTTCCTTCAATTTTTAAGGTAAAGAGGTTGATGACAAAGTTAGTGAAGCCATCGGAAAATGAATCTCTGGTGATCGACGATAATTTCATACAATTTTTAAGTTATTGAGATGATGTTCTAGTTATTTATTTTATTTTATAAAATAATTTCATCTCCATCTTCTCTCCTCTTTCATTTCTAGATCTAACTTCCTCTGGAAAAATTCTCTTTTGATATTTTGGTATTGAAATAGAGATGTAAAAGATATTGAGTGGTTCTTTCTTTTAATTCTTGTCTCTTATTCTAAGTTATGACATCTCCTATTTTTTTGGTAATTTCTTCAATTTCTTCAACTTCTTCTTCTTCTTCTTCTTCTTCTTCTTCTCGCTTTTAATGACTTCTGAAGGGAGGAATAATGATGTATATATTGTATATAACTATATATACTTTGTATAATTATGTATAACCCTGTATATTTGTTTGTATTCTCATAGTTGTATAGAATTATACATGATTATACACAAGTATACAAGATTATACATAATTATAACCATGTATATTGTGTGTATTCTCATAGTTATAAAGATTTATACATGATTATACACAAGTATACAAGATTATACATAATTTTAAAACATAGATAACTGTAAAAAAATTGCCTTCAGATAGTGTGTGTTATTATATATTTATGTATAATTAACGTATAACTATGTATAACAATATATATAAGGTGTTTAATAATGTAAATTTTTATTTTTTCAGTGAAATAAGAATTTTCCTTACAAAACTTTAAAGTTTGCCAAAAAAAATATAAGAATAAAATTACACACTCTAATGATGAATATACTTTTATTTTTTACTTCAATTTCCTGATATTGTGAAGTTTAGAAAATATTATACAGAGGGAAGTAAGAAATAAATAAGAATAATATGGAAAAGGGGAAAAGAAAAAATAAAAGAAAAAGGCAAAATCTGATTTATGCATTATTTTGGGTGTAGTTGATGAAGTTGTGGGTTAGGCGGCTGAAAATTTTTTATGGGCTACCGGATGAAAACCATATTGTGGGCTAGGCGGATGAAAAGTAATTTTTCCAAGTGTACATGTGTGAAATTATCCCTAAATAAAATGGCATGCAGTAATCTCAAAACATAAACCAAAACACAAATCAACTATAGAGAGCCCTACCAAATTCCCAGATCGGGAAAGAAGTGCGAAAGATACAAGGGACCCCTATCCGACAACCATAATACTAGACCTCCAGACTCTCCTATCAAGGGTCATGTCGTCAGACATGATAAGGGGAAAATAGAAGGTAAGGAGAAGGGACTTTTTTCTTTAAATAAAAATAATAACTACCCACGCGCCTTTGTAGCGTGATATGCACACAATTTAGTCATATCAGCTGAGCCGCTTCCACATAGACATAGTCAACGGTCAAAGGTGTTTATTATTTTGTTGCATCAAGTTAGAGTGTTCAAATAAAAAATTTGTAAGTTAGTGTATCGGCTTTCAAGAGCGTAAGTTTAAATGACCGGAAAGTCATTTTGCTTTTTTTTTTTTGGGTACATGGGAGAGTACATTAACACATAAGAGTCCTAAGAGATATATAAAGGTCATCATGCCCCATTTCCTTGCAAAAAATTACTTCAATGAAAAAATTAACGAGTCTTTCACCAGCCGGTAAGGACCTGCCGATTCCACAGATTGTAGAAACTATGCGAGGTGTGAATATCACCCTTAAATTTGTAACGACCCGGCCCGTCGTTACGGAAATTTCCACCCCGTTACCTTGCATTAACATATCTTATGCTTCTATATCGGTGTTAGAACCTATCGGGTGAGTTAGGAGTGAATTGAATTGAAAATGAAGCAAATAGCATGTTTGAAGGAAGTTTGAATATGGAAAGTCAACCTAGAGTTGACTATCGAGTTAGAGTGCTCGGAATCGGATTCTGATGATTCGACTAGTTTCGAGGGATCATTTATGACTTAGGAGAGCAATCGAAATTGAATTTGGAGATCCGGTGTAGAAATAGGCTTGAATTGGCTAAGGTTGAATTTTGGCGAAATCCGATCGATAGGTGAGATTTTGATCCGGGAGTCGGAATGGAATTCCGACAATTCCTGTAGCTTCATTATGCGATTTTGGATATGTCCGCAAATTTTCAGGTCATTCGGACGTTGTTTGGTCGGGTTTTTGATTGAATGAGCAATTCGGAAATTTTGAAGAAACTTAGGCTTGAATCCGTGTGTAATTGGTGATTTTGATGTTTAGGATGGTGTTTTTATGATTGGAACAAGTTCGTATCGTGTTTTGGAGTATGTTGGTGGTTTTCGTTGGGGTCCCGGGAGCCTCGGGATGAATTCGGGGGTCCAAACGGACCAATTTGTGCCAAAGGCACTGCTGTTTCTGCTGCAATAAATGCAGAGAATTTTTGTGCTTCGCGATCACGTAGGGTAAAGATGGGAAGCTTTGCGATCGCAAGGTTGAGTCTGCGATCGCGTAGTGTATCAGAGTGAGGCCGGAAATTTGTTCTTCGCGATCGCGGGAAGAGTGATGCGATCGCGTAAGGTCGACTGGTTGTGCATCGCGATCGCGGGTGTATTGATACGATCGCGTAGGGTCGTTAAGTGGGTCACTACGATCGCGTCCAGGTTCACGCGATCGCGTAGAGGAAAAGTTGGCAGCCCAGGATTTGTGCATCGCAATCGCGAGCCCAGTGCTGCGATCGCGTAGAGTTAAATGTTCAGGCAGTAAGTTTAATTGCAGAACAGAGGGCTTACGGGTTCATATACCCAAAACACCATTTTTGAGCCCTAGAGAGAAGAAATCACGGGAAAACGTTGGGAAATCATCGGGTATTCATCGGAGGTAAGTTTCTTGACTCAAAAACATCATTTTATGGTAGAATTAATATCAATCTTCATGAATTTGGGTAGAAATTGTGAAGGATTGTGGCCTAGATATTGAAAACGAAAATTTGGGTTTTGAAAGGCTCTGATCGAACTCCGATTTTGGCAAATTTTATATGTATGGACTCGTGGCGAGACGAGGATTCTGGAAATATGAGTTTTGAAATTTTTCGAGATGTAGGCCCGGGGCTCGGGTTTTGCAAATTTTGTGATTTTTGATATTTTTCGAGTTCTTTCGATTGGGTTATGTTCCATTAGCCTATTTTGATATATTTGTGCTGATTTGTGCTAGTTTTGACGTGCGTGGATGCTGGTTCGAGGAGCTAAGGTGTCGCAGGCATGAGCTTTCGTCGGTTCGAGGTGGGTAATACTTGTAAATGATGTCCTGAGGGTTGGTAAACCCCGGACTTGCACATCTTAGTGCTGTGTTGAAGTGACTTGCACGCCAGATAACGGACGTGGGGTAGAGCACCATTGGGGATTGTGACTTAGTCCGTCTCGCGTAATAAATAATAACACCTAATTGTTGAAATGAATTGGACTAATTATCATGCTTGGGCTTCGTGCCGATTATTTGAATCCTTCAGGGATTGGTATCATTGTCTTGATAACACTGTGCATATTTTATTCTAAATTTAAGTTTTAAAATGGTATTTTTGCTATTCAGCATTTTTATAAGGTTATGAAAAACTTGAACAAGGTCTTAATAACATTTTTAGCCGTGAGCTAATATGATATTGTTGCCGTAGGGCTTTCTTGATTATTTGTTAGACTGATTGGGGCCGAGGGCCATATGTTAGGGCATGACATTTTATGTGAGCATATGCATATACATGAATGGATCGGACTGCACGCCGCAGTGGTATACGGATCGGGCTGCGCGCCGCAGCAGGTGTGATATTAATATTGTGCTTGGGTTGTAGGAGCCCCTCCGGAGTCTGAACCCCCACAGTGAGCACGGGTACCCAAATTGGATCGGGCTACACGCCGTAGCGGTCATATGCATTGCATGGCATACATACATTGGTTTACGTGTACTACGTGGCATAACATTCAGCACTCATACATTACTGGCACACATGCATTTTAGTTGTCTTATTGACCAGATCTCCTGGTGTAAATTGATAAAGAGTGTTGAGCCCGAGGGGCTGATTTGAGTGCGGACTTGCATTGCTTGAGATTGTATCCAGGTATTGGTATATTATTATGAAAGAAAGTAGCTAAAGTTGAGATTTTCTAAATAATCTACTCACATATGCTTGAAAGGAATAAAAAGATAATTCTGTATTATGTAGCATGAGATAGTGTCTATCATGGTTTTCTTCCCTTCAGCATTATTTACTTTATTACTGCTGAGTTGGAAGTACTCACACTCGACTCCTTGCACCTTGTGTGCAGATCCAGGTACATCACAGTGGAGCTGATTCTATTGCGGCTCGGGAGTGCTTTTGGACAGTCGAGGTAGCTGCCAGCGTTCGCAGGACCTGATTCTCCAGTTTGTCTGTATTTTGTTCTGATTATCCCACACTTGTGCACGGTTATATTCACTATTTACACTTTGTATACTCTGTAGAGGCTCATGACTCTTGACCCTTCGATCTATGGGAGTTGGCACGTGTTGGGACTTGGTTCCCTGTTTTTAATATATCTATCACTATTATGCGTAAATTGGATAAAGTGAGCTTGTTGCTCCGTGATTGTTGTTGATTGGTCAGGCTGGCCTAGCAGTGTGCTGGGCGCCATCACGACCGGATGTGGGGTCGTGACAAAATTGCTAATGCAACAAGACCAAACAAAATGTAAATGATAATATATCTCTCAGCTTAAACAAATCCCTCTTGCCAACACAAGTTATTGTACTACTACAAGATCTACAGATATTGAGGCAATCTGAAACCTAGGGATGGTTATTATCAACCTTTTAAGCTACAGCTGAAAGGTTAAAAATCCACATACTGAAACAAACAATAAAAGATGTTCCTCAACTGCTTATAGAGTCTAAATTCATACTATTCGATAGAAATTACAGACCGTCCAAGGAAAATGTTGTTCGTTGAGAAGTTGAAAACACCATCTCAGTAACTAATTTCAAAACACACCAAAAAGCCACAACCGCCCCAGTTTGAAAAATGCAGATGTAACTTGATTCAAGTTACTTCCTTCCCCTGCTAAGCCTCTGAAGGTGATAATTGATGCTACCCCAAGGCTTTCGGTTTTTGCCACTCTGCAGAAATAGGTATCACAATAAATCTGAATGCGAAAGGCAAGATAACAGGATTTTATCACATGCTTTAATCAAGAATAACTCAATTTTTATACAAAAATATAGAAAATACATGGAAGAAGCTTACTCTAGCTTTGCTAAGAACAATATTAAAGAAGAAAAAAAGAAGCAATATTCATTATTCAACTAAAGATCAGGCATCCAATCTATGTTACTCGGACTCTCCGAAAATATGGCCAGATACGTATCGGATCGTCCAAAAGTAGTGCATTTTTGAAGGATCCGACACGGGTGCGGCTACATTTTGGAGAGTCTGCGCAACATAGCATCCAATTACCTGAGCTTCCATGCAGGTACTCAGAAGTGACTTTTGCCTGCCACATTTCTCATCCTTGTTATGATTTAAAGTCAAACAATTAAGAAATGTGACCATTTCCTTTGCGCAAGGTTTTTGGAGGCTTCCAAAGTTCCTTGGATTAATATATAAAGTCCCAGCTTTGCGGCCCATTCTTCTCCAGTTCTACGTAAATATAAAGAGGAAGCCTTAGACATCGCATCAGATTAAATCAAATTAGCAGTTATAGCAGTAGCAGCAAAATCATCAGGCAAAAAACTCATATACTACACTTTTCACTGTGAGAGACAAAAGCAGGATGAAAACATTCTTGATGGAACAGAGAAAAACTATTTCTATGCTGTTTTGCCATTTATATGATACTATGAAGGCACCACAACTAAATGCACACAAGGAGGCCAATAAAAGGAGTCAGCAGTTATAAGTTATAGATACGATTACCAGAATACAAGGGAAAAAAAGTTACTAACAGAATACAAGGGAAAAAAAGAGCCTTGCAAAAATAATACACGGTGAAAGTGAAGATTTTTATAAGCTGCAGGTTGCACGACCAGCTGCTCCCTCAGCCTAGTCTTTTCGCACATGGTAGCACAACTTTTTTGATATAAGTAGCATATTCAAACTTTATAAAGGCAGCAATTTGAGGGGGGGGGCGCTTTAAAGTTGATAGTCCCAAGAAGGAGAGATATTGATACTATTACTATGTTTCCATACTCTACAAAGTGGGAAATAAAGCTTTTACTCAAGTTCTTTCTGTAACAGTTTTCTCAAACAAAGAAAGTTGGAAGAAATGCAAGATATGTTTTTGTTGTTGCAACATGCCGAGAGTCTTTCGGAAACAGCCTCTCTACCTCTTGGGGTAGGAGTAAGATCTACGTACACACTATCCTCCCAAGACCCCACACGTGTGATTACACTAGGTTGTTGTTGTTGCTGCAACATATGTTTTCTGACACAGTGTGTGGCGAATTATGCTTTGAACCTTGGTGACCTGATTCTGCTATTAGCTACTACCACTTTGGGACCACAATTAATGCAACTATTCTCCCTCTTTCCCGTGGATGCTTGACTTTTTCATACCTATATTACCTATTGTTTTAGCGCATTTCTGATTAGGGTAATTATGCTCCAGAGATCTATGCTTCAAGGCAAGGTTTCCCACCAATGAGCAGTAAGGTATTCAATATCTCTGCAAATTAATTTAGTTTGACAAGACTGATACAGATTCAAACGTTGCTTCCCATGGAACTGTCACAAACTAACAGCACAACTAAACTTACTTTCTGAAGTAAATTTTATGCTTTGACTATAATAAACCCTCAAGGCAATAATAAGAGCTTTTCTCATGGTAAAAATATGGGGAGCCCGTACTCTTTCGAAATAAGTCGGTCACGAAAGATTTTAATGCCTAAGGTTTCAATTCAAAAAATTGTTTCAAAAGCTCAATTTCTTGCTTTGACTAAAGTTGATTTTGAAACTCTTCAAGCATAGGTAGTAACAGATTAAGCACATCGAATGATAATATATATTTTTTTGATCAATAACATCTTGTTGGGAAGGTTTATGGTGTTACTGATATTGTCTCATTTTGTCTTTTTGTCTTCTTGAGCCGAGGATCTTTAGGAAACAGATTCTCTACGCCTTCGGGGTAGGGGTAAGGTCTGCGTACACACTACCCTTCCCAAACCCCACTAGTGGGATTTCACTGGGTCGTTGCTGTTATTGTTGTAACACCTTGTTGGGAAGTCTAAGAGCCCACCAATGCCAAGTCTAACATTACGTTTATGACAGACAGACCCCTAAACTTGTCTATTGTTTTCCCCTAGACACTTAAACTCACCCCATGACCTATTGAGCACTCAATCTCTATTTAGAATGTGCCAATTAGACATGACAAGCTGGATCAGTTGAGAAAACAAGATGCGTGTAGATCACTCTCGGGTGATGTGGTAACAAGCTAATGAAAATAGAACATGTGGATCTTTTTAACTTTTGAGCATTAAAATAGAAAAACAATATACTCCCCACATACATCTTCTTCTTCCACAGAAAATTATCTCCATTAATTTATGGCTTTCTTTTGCTTTACAGCAGTTTTTTTTTTCTCATGGTTGGTCTTCTTCTCCACACGAGCTTCTTTTCGTTTTCAAGACCTTCCTCTGTTAGACCAGATCGGGGATCATCCTCGCCAATCTCATTCCTCTGTTATGGCCAAGTTCCATAGATTTGTGGACAAAATCTCATTTTTTTACTTGATGAACAACACCGAATCTGTTATGGAATATCTAACAGCTAATTAAGAAAAAAGCTTATGGGTCTATTATAATGAAAGTAAGAGTTATATTCTGGAACAAACCAATGACCCCACCTCTCTAGCCCCAAAGAGAAGAACAAAAGATTCTTCAATAATAACAAAAGTAAAACGAAAATTAAAATAGTCGATGAGCTGCAAATTCTTCTTCCAGAAGCTGGGTATGCATTTTTCTTTTCTTCTTCTTGTGCATTCTTCTTTCTTTTTATTGCTGGGTGTTCGTAAAGTTCCCTATAAAACTTTGTGTTGGGTTTCTATTGTTATTTGTTTTGGTGAATGAAAGGAGCTTAAGCAAGTTTAACGTGCGTTTGGCTTCAATGTGAAGAAGAAGACTATTTTAGCTCTCTTTTTTAATGTGCACGCGTTCAGAATAGGTGAGATTCACCTTTTGTACCATGTCAGCTTCTTGTGTATAATTGGCATGATCTAGTGAATAAGAGGCCAAGACAAAGGTCCACTCATCTCCTCCATTTTCTTAGGGATAAAACCAAACTCTGTCTCCACAACTAACTATCAGCAACGAAGGAAACAAAATTTATCTGTTGAACAGTTAACCAACTAACTAGATCCAAGTCAGGAAGTAAAATCAATAAATGCAATCTATTAAAATTAGAGGAAAATAAGAGGTAATTTCTCCCTGCCCCTATCATGTTATAATAGGTGACAATTCGGCAGGATAAGAAAATAAACAACCCCTCCACCCCTGCTTTCGCGAGTAACACAGAATAATGTATCATTTCAGTTTTTTATCTGCGGAGTTTCTAGGCAATCGACCATCAAGTCATCAACAACAACAACTACCTAACTGGGGCTTCAAGGTTTACATTTGTGAAGGAGTTGGATTGAGCTAACAACTCAGAAAAAGGCCAAATAGTGTAAGGGAAATTGAGTTTGAACTCCATATTTGACTTGCGTCAGTCTCTAAAGTGTACAACTATAAGAGAAGATGGATGAACAACTAACAGCTAAAACACCCCGAGTGCAACACCCAGAGCTAATCCTTGTCCTGTCTTCTTATGTTAACTTATTGCCTATTTTGCAGACCTCAAATCCCACAAGGATCCTCAAAGAAGTGTGGCACCACACAGCATAATCAAAGGACAACATTATCCATTTCAGGCACTAATTTAAACTTGAAACATAGAAACCTATTCACATCTCTTCAAAGCCCTAAAACATCAAATTCCTTCCATTTGTTTTTTATTTCTGGCAAAACCATCAGCGTCAAGCTTGTCCTTCATCAGTGAATTGACAAGGAAATTTTGATTTATCATTTTAATAGTAGAATTTGCTTCAAGTATCAACATAAACAACCAGTTTGAGAAAGCACCATGCATTGCAAGTTGTACCGTGGATATGCAAAAGAAGCAAGATATCCAATGTGCTACAAGCATGTTCCTTGCACCAACATGATTCTTCTTTCTTTTTTTTTTTTTTTTGTGACGGTGGTATCGGGCCAACTTGCACCCATCTCAACTATTCCACCGGGTACCTGCTACCTCCCACCAATACAAGCATGGGCAAAGTTACATTCCCTTAAGGGTGGTCAATTGACCACCCTTCGCCAAAAAATTATATCGTATATATAGGTAAAATATCAAGTTTTAGAGGCATATAACATATATTGAACACCCTTTGCTGGGATTTTTTTTATTTAGTTCAAGTTTGAACATCCTTAAAAGAAATTACTGGGTTCACCACTGTATACAAGTACGGATAATTCTTCCCATCAACGTTTACACAGAATATCTAGCTTCCACTGAGATTATAGACCAACAAGCTAAAGTATATTTGATAGTAAACACTAAACACAACGATCGCATAACTTAATCAATCATCTGAAGTTATCCCACTCCAGCGTCTTCTTCCATATCTCTTATAACTAGTTCCCCACATCATTTCCGGGATCATTTTTCAATACAGAATCAATTTAAATAATCAAACAAGATTAGCGCACTCCTAGATGTAGTATACAATGCACCTTTTAATAACTAATAATAATTGCTCCTTCTAAGAAAAGAAAAACTAATAATTGCTACTTATTAGAGATATTAATTATCAAGTACTGTAACAAACTAACGTTGACCTTATGGCTTGTGAGAAACAAAAATTTGAAACCTGGAATTTTAAAATAATTTCGAGGAACGGAAAAATGACTTGATAGTCACGAATTTCTATCCATAAAACAATGAAAAAGGTTCCACCTTTTTATGGCATTAATTCATACACAGATTTTTCATACAAGAAATCAGCAAGTAATGCCAGCTTAAAATTAAAAACAACACGGGAAGTAAATTTTATTATAAATCAGTTTAAAATGTACAAAAAGAAAAGAATATTAGAATAGAAGAGAGACTGGAGAGTTTCTTACAAGTGGATTTGCCGGAGAAAGAGATCGGAACGAGTTCGCCGACGGGAAAAGGAGATTCTAGAGAGTTCGCCGTCGAGGGAGAAATGCGACAACTTGAACCAAGAAGAGAATCTTACGCAAATTAATGGGCCGAAAATCTATTCAATTTTGGGGAAAATTTGCTAATTAAGGTTGTTTTTAATATTTATTTATTAATTATAATGCTTGATAAAAATAGCCACTACTAAGAGAAAGACATATTTACCCTTTCTTCAATGCGCTTATAATGCTGAAATGCCCAAAAATCCTTATTTTTCATTCAGACATAGGAAAAGCATTTGAGAGGGGTTTCAGCACAAGTTGCATCTTCTTTGCTACTTCATCATCCTCGCATGCAAACAATCTTCAATTAATCATTCTGCTCTTTCATCATCTTCGTTATCTTCTGCGAATCGATCGCGATTAGTAATATTTTTTTATGCATTTTTATTTTTTTATATGTGCAATCGGGTTCAATGCCGTGCGAAGTCTGTGTGAAATTTCAAAAATGATCATTATATGTTGATTCAGTGTCGGAAATGTAGTATGATTCTGTTATTCAGAAATTTTTAGGGTAGAAATGTGAAATGTGTTTGTGGTTGATTCAATATGTTTGATTATGTAGGGATATTTCATAAAAATAGTCATAGAAATTCATAAGCTTACTGTGTTTATGAATTTTTAGTTAACTGTGTTCATGAAATATAAGAAAGAAACGACATTAAATTTTAAAGTTGGAACTCAAAGTTAAGGGCTGATTGTCCTTAACGTTTGCACATGAAACTTGAAGTTAAGACCAAATGTCCTTAACTTTTGAACTACAAATTTGAAGTTCAGGACCTATTGTCCTTAACTTTTAAACTTTAAACTTTAAGTTAAGGACTGCTTGTCCTTAACTTTTGTAGGTGTCACTTGAAGTTAAGGACCTAGTCCCTCCAACTAACTGTAAGTTCTAATCTTTATTTTTTTTCCTTCTTTTGTAGTGTGATAATGGAAGGAGATCGTGTGTTCGAGTTTGATAATTGGCGTAATTTTATGGTGTATTAAAAAGGAGATTTACAATATAAGGAAACAATTAAAAGTTTTTTGTCGAATAGCAAGTGGAAGAAATTGAGGGATAGTATGTTTGGCAATTTCTTTCGATTACAAAGTATGAAGTTCTCTGGTAAACTTATTCACTGTATATCGCTTTTAGAAATTGTAAATAATGAACCTGATTCAATGACATTCAAAGTATTTGACCGTGAAATTAAGTTTACCCGTGACGCATTTCATATAATTACTGGTTTGAAGTCTTATTCGTCGTTCGACATCAAAGGTTTACATGAGAAAGAGAATAGGCTTTTAAGAGTCTATTTCCCTGAAAATGATGTAATTGAGTTGGGTGATTTGTTTAGTATTATTTCTAGTCACCCCATGGTACAACTTCATCATTTGTTGGCAGCGATGATGATGCTTTGAAGCTGGCAACAATATAATTTGTTGAATATGTTTTGATGGGCAAGCAGAAGAATAGGAATGTGTCCGATCAAATAATAAAAATTGTCGACGATGATGCACTCTGCTCTTCCATCAACTGGGGCTCTCTTTCTTATGAGACGCTATTAAAATCATTGAAGAGTTGTTTGAAGCCAAATGAGAATGAGATTGAGAAGGAGAAAGACAAAGATAAAGAGAAGGATAGCTGCATTATAGTTGGCTTTCCTTTTGCCTTTTGTGTTTGGATTATGGAAGTACTTCTTATTTTCCAAGAAAAATAATTTTCGAACTTCAAAGAATCTGGTTATCCTCGTATGTTATGTTATTCTAAAATGAAGTCTCCACAGTTTGATGCTCTTTGTAGAAAATATTTCCGTAATGAAAATGTAAGTTAGTGTAATCATTATATATTTTTTTGTTTATTTGTTTTAGTTATGAATACTTATGTTTACTTTTTCTTATATAATATTTGTTTAAGTTGATCGAGGTGTCACCATTTATTCCTTTTGAAGAAGAAGATATAGAGCCTCTTAGTGTGGAGGAGCAAATTTCACAAGATCAAAGCTCAAGGTCTTTTTCCACACAATTTGACGAAGCCATACTTAAGGAAATTATTTGTGACGACCCGGCCGGTCGTCTTAAGAATTAATGCCCCAATCCCGTATTAATTGCTTCCCCTAAGTCTATTTCTGCTATTTTAGTTTGTCGGTATGTTCGGTGTTGGTTTCGGAGAGTTTTGGGACACTTAGTCCCTAAATAAGAGCTTAAGTGTTGAAAAGTGGTCTGTAGTCAGGACAGTATGAAGACAACATCGGAATGGAAATCTGATGGTTCTGTTAGCTTCGTTAGGTAATTTTGGGGTTGGGAGCATATTCGAAAAGTATTTTGGAAGTCCGTAGCTCATTTAGGCTTGAAATGCGAAGTTTGAACTTTTGAAATTTTCGGTCCGATAATGAGTTTTTGGTTCGAGGGTCAGAATAGAATTTCGGAAGTTGTAGTATCTCCGTCATGTCATTTGCGATGTGTGTGAAAAATTTTCATGTCATTCGGACGTGTTTTGGTTAGGTTTTTGATCGAAAGTGTATTTTGATGAAATTTGAAGTTCGTAAATCCTTGATTTAATCGAATTTACGGCGTTGTTTTAGGTGGTTTAAGGGTTGGAACAAGTTTGAATAGGGTATTGGGTGTTATTGGTGCTTTTGGTTGAGGTTCTGAGGGTCTCGGGATAATTTCAGATGATTGACGGGAAGATCGGAGAAGTGTTGCAGCAGCTGAAGTTTTTCTTTTTTGGTATTTTCGCTTCTACAACTCAGGAACCGCTGAAGTGGAGCCGCAGAAGCGGCCTTGTCATCGCAGAAGTGGGTTCGGGCATAATCTTCAAGATCCGCAGATGCGGAGAAAATCTGCAGAAGTAGAGTCGCATCTGCGACAATGGAACCGCAGAAGCGAAATTTAGATTTTTAAATGGAACCGTAGAAGCGGCTTAGTTTCTGCAGAAGCGGGACCGCAGATGCGGTCCCTTGTCCGCATAAGCGGAAACCACTATTTAGAAATATAGATTTCGAGGGTCAGTTTTCAAAAGTTAGAAAAATCAAATTAAGCTCGGGAGAGGGCGATTTGAGAGGATTTTGAAGAGGAGATTATTGGGTAAAGTTTCATTAATACCTTCTAGTTATATTTCATCAATATGTAGTTAAATCCATCATTAAATTCTAATTGAGGACCAAAATTTAAAAAAATTGGAAGAAACTTCTTAGATCAAATAATGGAGTTTTGAGTGGTTATTTGATATCCGATTTGGGAGATTATTACACGGCTAGACTTGTGAGGGTAAGAGGGTTCTAAAAATATAAAATTTATTCCATTCCGAGACATTTACCTGAGAGGCATTTTGGTCATTTTATCTTAGCTTTAAATTAAATAGTAGACTCTATTGTTTGAGGTGTTATTTATAATATGTAATTAAATTCAATAGATTTGGGCCATTTGGTGTCGGATACTCATGGCAAAAGGCATGGTTTCTAGTTGATTTTAAGTTGGTTCGAGGTAAGTGGCTTGTCTAACCTTGTGTGGGGGAACTTTCCCTTAGGTTTGTTATTTGGTATTTCAGTGCCTTGTACGTGAGGTGACGAGCGTGTACTTGAGCCAATTGTTGAAAATTCGGTTTTTACTCAAGATATTGAGACCGAGTTTCCTTCATACTTGCCTTATTTTACTTGCAATATTAACCTGTGTTAGATTAGAAAAACATGTTTAGTTGATTCAGCTTGCCTAATTATTTAAGTTGCCTTGATTGTACTACGTGAAACATGCCAGTCTAGTACTACATGTTGCTTGTCTTTTGTACTTCATTTCTGAGTATCTTCTTATTGTGGTTGCGCATTTACAGTGGGACTACGGATGTGGGATTGCAGTAGCTCCCCCCTTATTTGTTTACTTTGGGAGTACGGGTTAAATTTCTAGTAGACCCCCCTGCACTTTTACTTTGGGACTACGGGTTAGATTCCTGGTAGATTCCCCCCCTCCCCCCATATTGATAGTTGGATTACAAGATGGTATCCCGGGAGATCCTTCGGATTTACATATGTGATAGACTACTGGACGATATCCCGGGAGATCCACTAGACAGTTGAGAAACGGACTACAGGATGGTATTTTGCGAGATCCTCATTGTTACCATTTGTTATTGAGTTATACATATTCCGTTTTTACTTTGTTCTTTATGTAGTTGCGCCGAGAGAGCACTGAGACGAAGATTTCCCTATTTAACCTATCTATTCTCACTGATGTACTTATTATTACTGTCACTTTTCATATTGTTAATTCATATTACATTTATTAAACCTAGTTGGGCCCTGACCTTCCTCGTCACTACCCAATCGAGGTTAGGCTTGGCGCTTACTGAGTACCACCGTGGTGTACTCGTGCACCTTCTGCGCATGCTTTTCATGTGCAAATCTAGGTATCTTCACTCAGGTGGCACTATCCTCGAGGCGGAGAGATCTAGTGGAGACTTCGAGGTATATCTGCCGCGTCCGCAGACCAGGAGTCTCTATTCCGTTCCCGCTTCTATCCTTTTCTTTCAGTTGTTTAGACATTCTAGAGTTAGAGCAACGTATTAAATTTCTATCAGCCCGTGGTTCCCATGAGTTTTCGGGTTTTGGGATGAGATTTTCGCGATTTATTTTTGAGTTGTATATGCCATGTGAACTTATATATTGTTACCTTCTAATTTTGATTGGTTTAATTAAATGCTTTCCGCATTGTTAAGCTTACTTAGTTGTAGGGACTAGCTGCCATCAAGACATATTCACGGAGGGCGAACTGGGGTATGAAAATTTGGTATCAAAGCTCTAGGTTCATAGGAGTCACGGAATATAGGCCGATTATTTAGAGTCTTGCTGATCGCTATGGAGATGTCTGTACTTATCTACGAGAGGTTATGTAACAGTTTTGGAAAAAATCTCCATTTCATTTGAATTCCTTGTCGTGCGATATTTTTGACATCAATTCTCAACTTCTATCTTCTATTATCCCACACATGGTGAGGACATGTGCTAGTCGAGATGATCAGGTACCTGCACCCCCTCCTGCAGCTGTTAGATGCTGGGGCCGGGGGAGAGGCCGAGGACGTACATGTGGTGCAGCAAGAGTACCTGTGCGAGCTGCCGTCGAGTCACCAGCAGCAGATCTAGCTGGATCCCAGACACCTAGCATGCCTACTACTACCACTACTACTCCAGCTCTCTAGGAGACTTTGGCTCAGTTCATGAGTATGGACACCATATTGGCTTAGGCAGAGTTTCTTCCCCTTGCTGCATCCACATCCCATGCCAGGGGGAGGAGCATAGACTCCCGTCATCCGCACTCCTGCTCCCAAGATTATTCCTGCAGCACCTGTAGTGCCAGTACAACGCGAGGATGTGCCAGCTGCTTCAGAGGATGAGCAGTAGAGACTTGAGAGGTTCAAGAAGTATGATCCCCCCAGTATTCAACGGATTAGCATCAGATGATGCCTTGGAATTTCTTGAGGAGTGCCACCATATTCTTCGCTTTATGGGCAAAGTAGAGTCCAGCTGGGTTTCTTTCACCTTTTCAGCTTTGGGGAGCCGCATATGATTGGTGTTGCACTTATGATATAAACATTCCAGTCGAGGCTGCTTTACTGACTTGGACCCAGTTCTCAGGTATGCTCATGAGAGAGTTTGTAACCTAAAGTCTCACGGACGGATGGCGCGCAAAGTTTGAGCATTTGCGCCAGGATGCTATTACCATTTCGGAGTATGCTATCCTTATACCAGATTAGCTAGGCATGCACCTGCCTTGGTTTCTACAATTCGGGAGAGAGTTCGCAGGTTCTGATGACCACCCCGGTCTAGGATGTAGCTGTTGCAGTGGAGAATGAAACTGCCTGAGCCAGGCCAGTACAAACCATCAAAATCTGATCTAGGGTCTCCTGAAGACCCAGAATCACGATAAGCACAGCTGGTGCCTGAACAGGTGCTGCTAGGACCTCTACAACTGGAGGCTAATCCTGAATGGGGACAAATGGTAGGTCAACTGGTACTGCCCCAACTGCTCTACCCATACCATGACCATGGCCGCGTCCACGGCCTCTAGCAGGTGGCAATGGTGGTCATTCGCCTTGTCCTGTAGCACGAGTTCTCGCCATCTACAAGAGAATAGAATGCCAAAGTTTAGTTTCGGATCAACAAAGTCGCACGACATGAATTTCAAGAATTTGAAGTTTTCCTAAAGCTTTTGCAGCCTCCCTAGGATAAGTACAGACGTCTCCGTACTGATCCGCGAGACTCTACTAAATCAGCTCATGATTTGCAAGACCTAATAACCTAGGCTCTAATACCAACTTGTCACGACCCAAACACCGGTCGAGATGGCGTCCAACACATTGCCAAGCAAGCCCGACCATTACGTGTTAACCAATCCAATTATTAATTCAAAATATTCCAATTTAGGTCAATTATCATGTTTTCATAATAACAATAAGAATGTGGAAATCAAAACAATTGAAAGAATAGCCCAATAGATCTGGTGTCACAAGTATGAGCCTCTAAACAACTGAATAAGTCCTATACAACCAAGTCTAGAGCAGAAATACAAGAGATAACAGAAAAGAAGAGATCGGGTCCTGCGGGCGTCGATAGCTACCTCGATAACTCTGCAGTAAGCTGAAACAACAACAATATAAATCAACTGCCCTCCCGAATCCCTGTATTTGCACACAAGGTGCAGGGTGTAGAGTGAGTTCTTCCAACTCAGTGAGTAGTAGCAATAAATAATAACTGAAGATAAGAAAACCTGTAAGAACACTAAATAGTTCTAAAAGTAACAGTACAGGTAAGAACATTTCTAAAGAGGAAAGTCCAGTATCAGTGTACTACTATCCCACAATTATCCAACACTGTTGCAGCGCGCAACCCGACCTTACTAATATTGCTGCGGCATGCAGCCAGATCCGATATACGATATATAGTGCTGCAGCGTGCAGCCCGATCCAATATAATATATATAATGCTGTGGCGTGTAGCCCGATCCAATATAATAGAAATAATGATGCGGCGTGCAACGCGATCCAATATAATAGTAACTACGCTCACTAGGGGTGTGTGCAGACTCCAGAGGGCTCCTTCAGCCTAAGCGCTATAATACTGCAGCGTGCAGTCCGATCCATATATATATATATAGAACATATATATAATACTATGGCGTGTAGTCCGATCCAATACATATATATGTATATACTGCTGCATCGTGCAGCCCGATTTGGTATATATATCAATACTCACCACGGGTCCTCGACCCCTCTCAGTCAATATACACTTGGCCTCTCGGGCCCACTCAGCTAGAATAGGGTATTCAACCCTAGGTATTCTCACTTAGAGTACATTTCTAGTACCGGTTCATGTTATGATAGTATGTGTTCATCAGGTATAGGGTCATTTAGCTTCACAGGCTTCCTTAAGGTTCTACAGATCGGCACAAGGCCCCAAACATGGCAACTAGCCCAAATATACGGATATAAGTTCAATCTCAGTCAATAAGTACAGTAAACCATCAATCAGGATGGATTAAGTCCGAATCCCCAGTCGTAATATCACCACTCTCATTACACAATGCGTGTTTCATCTCAACATAGCACAGTATAGTGCAAATACGGGGTTTCAAACCCTCAGTATATCATTCATGACTACCACTCACCTCGAACCGACCAAAGTCCTAGTTCGCCTTGTGTTTTTCTCGCAAATCGACCTCCTCGAACGCCAAATCTGATAAAAACCAATAAGAATACATCAATATAGACTAATGGAACATAACCCAATCGAAATGACACGAAAAACACCCAAAAACACGAAGTTGCCAAAACCCGAGTCTCGTGCCTGCTTCTCAAATAATTATGAAATTCACATTTTCAAAATCCTCGTCTCGCCCCGAGTCCGTGCATATAACATTTATCAAAATCGGAGTTCAAATGAGCCACCGAATCGCGATTTTGCATAACAAAATACCAAGCCCTAACTTCCTCAATTTATGCCCAAATTTAGAGAATTAATGGAAGAGTCTTTGATAAAATAATGTATTAAGACCACGAGACTCACCTCGAATCACTTCCTAATGAAATCCCCTTCAAACTCTATCAATTAGCTCTCAAGGTGTGCAAAAATGGAGGAAATTATGAAGGGGTTTGCGACTGAAATCCTTTTAAAAACCCTTCTGTCCAGTTAAGTTTTTCTTCTACGCGAACGCGACGCCCTTCACGCGTTTGGGATGAACAAATCCGGCTTCATTCCATTTTACTCTACACGAACACGTACAGCCCAATGCGATCGCAATGGTCAACGTTTCCCATGCCACGCGAACGCGGACCTCCTAACGCGAATGCGATTCATTGATTCCTAAACCTACGCGTTCGCATCACCTCCTTCGCAAACGCGAAAGCAAAATCCCTAGGCTCTCCAAATTACACTACGCATTTGCGTGAACCCCATCACGAGCGCGATGAACAAAATTCTGCAGCAGATATGACATCAAACCTGATCTCTAACTTAACCAAAAATGATCCGTTAGGATCCCCGGAATCACCCCGAGGCCCCCGGGACGTCAACAAAAACCACCAACTTACTCCAAACATGATACGAACTTGTTCCAATCATAAAAACACATCTTTAAACACCAAAATCAACAAATCGAGGTGGATTCAAGCCTAAGTTTCAACTAAAACTTCTGAAACCTATATTCAATCAAAAACCCGAACAAATGATGTCCGAATGACCTGAAAATTTTCAAACATATCCAAAATCACCTAACAAAGTTACTGCAACTATCAAAATTCCATTCCGACTCCCAGATCAAAATCTCACCTATCGACCGAAGCTCGCCAAAATTCCAACTTTGCCAATTCAAGCCTATTTCTACACTGAACCTCCAAATTTAATTTCGATCGTTCTCCTAAGTCACAAATCATCCCACCGAAGCTAACCGAACCATCAGAATTCAATTTTAAGCCCTCAAACTCACAAGTCAACATTCGATTGACTTTTCCAAACTATTCTTTCATCAAAGAGACTAGTTATCCCATTTCCTACCAAACTCGATCTGAATTGACTCAAATTCACCAAGTATATATATAGAAACATGAACAAGCATATAACGGGAAAAACAGGGTGGTAACTCATGTGAGGATGGACCGGGTCGTCACACCGATCCAATAATAGCATATACTGCTGCGGCGCACAGCCCGATCCAATTATAATAGTCGACCGCGCGTACTGGGGGTGTGAAGACTCCGGAGGGGCTCCTATAGCCCAAGCACTATAATACTACGGCGTGCAGTCCGATCCACCTAATATATCACTACGGCGTGCAACCCGATCCATATAATATACTATTGCAACGTGCAGTCCGATCTATATAATGTACTACTATGGCGTGCAGTCCGATCCATATATGTATATGTGTATATATACCGATGCAGCGTGTAGCCTAATCCGGTGTATATCAAATACTCTCACTATGGGGCCCTTGTCCCCTCTCAGTAAACATAGACTTGGCCTCTCGGGCCCACTCAGCTGAGACAGGGTTTCCAACCCCAGGTATTCCTTATTTAGAGTGCAAATTGCTATGACCGATTCATATTATGTTTTACAATTAAGGATATGACTGAGAGTATGATTTCAATAGGTAAAGTGAGGTCAATTAGCTCAACATGCTCCCTAAAGGTTCTACAGATTGAAACAAGGCCCCAAACATGGCAACTAGCCCAAAATATGCTGATATAAACTCAGTCTCAGTCAAAAGTACAGTAGAGTCATCAATCAGGATGGACCGAGTCCGAATCTCCAGCAGTAACATCACCATGCTCATCATACAACGTGTATCTCATCTCAACATAGTACTACATAGTGCAATACGGTGTTCCAAACCCTCAGTACATAATTTATAACAATTACTCACCTCAAGCCAGCCGAAATCCTAGCTCGCCTTGTGCTTCCTTCGCAAATTGACCTCCTCGTGCATAGAATCTGACCAAAACCACAAGGAATATATTATAATAAGCTAATGGGACATAACTCAATTGAAAGAACTCGAAAAATTCCCCAAAACACGAAGTTAGCAAAACCCGAGTCCCGGGCCCACTTCTCCAAAAATTATGAAATTCACATCATCGGATTCCTCGTCTTGCCATGAGTCCGTACATATAAAATTAATCAGAATTGGAGTTCAAATTCCCCTTCAAATCATTAATTCAAACTCTCTTAAGTTTCAAGCCCTAACCCCATTTTTAACCATTAATTCCTTGAATTCAGTGTTTAATCCATGATTGTACACTATATAAACAAAATCTGAGTACTATAGTTCATACCTGATGAAACCCCTTCGAATTCTCTCCAAAATTGCCCAAGAATTGCCTAAGTTGAAGTCCAAAATATTTTCCTTCTCTTTCAAATTCGTGAAACACTGTTCACTTAAACCCAGGTCGATTTCTGCTTGTGCGGTTAATTTACCGCACATGTAGTCACCTCATATGCACCCACTTTACCGCTTGTGTGGTCTAACTTAACTTACCAGGGACCGCTTCTACGATCACAAACCGCATCTGGGGTCACCGCTTATGCGGACCCACATGCCCTTTTGCGGAACACTCAGGTCCTTCAAGGACCGCTTTTGCGACCACCTAGCCGCATCTGCGAAACACTTATGCGGCCCCTTTTTCTGCAGATGCGGAAACCACAAAACCAACAAACCTCTTCCATGCAACAAACTCTAAATTCACCGTTTAACCACCCGAAATCACCCTGAGGTCCCCGGGACCCCAACAAAAAGCATAGATATGATCTATTACCTTATTCAAAATTGATCGAATCATCAAATCACTATAGTTAACATCAAAATCATCAAATTCCACTAAATCAAAGCCTAAGTTCTTCAATAACTTCCGAAATGCACTTTCCATCAAATCCCGACCAAACGATGTCCGAATGACCTAAAAGTTTACACACATATCCAAAATTACCTAACGAAACTACATAACTCTAGGAATTCCATTCCGACTCTCGGATCAAATTCTCACCCATCAACCGGAATTCGCCAAAATACTAACTTTGCCCATTCAAGCATAATTCTACACCGGACCTCCAAATTCAATTTCGATCGCACTCCTAAGTCAAAAACCAACCCCCGAAGCTAACCGAATTGCCAAATTTCACATCCGAACCCTCTAACCATATAGTCAACTACCGGTTGACCTTTCCAAAACATGCTTCCTTCTAAGATGCTAAGCGCCTTATTTCAAACTAAAACCAATCTAATTCTACCTGGTCAATTCAAATACTAATATAGAAACATGGAGCAACATGATATGGGATAAACGAGGCGGTCACTTGCATGACGATGGGCCGGGTCGTCACATCAAACTATTGATTTTTTCTTAGTATCTTTTATTCTTCGGTTTGATATACTATTTATTACTTCCTTGAAAAAAATTGAGCTAATGATAGAAATTCACGAGCTATACACATGTCAACTTAAGGCAAGTGGAATGAAACGTTATATTTCCTTTAGAATAAAACCCTAAAAATTTGGTAATGTCATACTATTCATAACTTACATCTAAACCTTATTGCAATAATGTATTAGAATAAGAATGGAATACAATGATGGGATAAAATGGGTATTTATAAGATGGATAATCGTAATTGATCCCTAATATCGTACTCGTATGTAATACATGTTACCAAGTAAAATTTTCTTGACACCATTTGCATGTTATATAGTTAAACTATTGGTGTTTTCTTAGTATCTCATACTCTCCAGTTTGATATACTATTTATTACTTCCTTGAACGAAATTGAGTTGATGATTGAAATTAACTATGAAAACACAAAGTGTCATCACCGAATTTCTCTCTTTTTCCATGCTTCCGAGGCCTTAAAAACCTGACTTTTACTTGCCTCGATTTGGATGCGCTGTCCAGGCATGTAGCCGGAAGCTTAAATATGAATTCTGTGTGAAAAATGATGAATTTTGATATTAATATGAGTAAAGTTGACTTTGGTCAACATTTTGGGTAAACGGACCCGGATCCGAGATTGGACGGTCTCGGAAAGGTCCGTAGAAAAATATGGGACTCGGGCATGCGCCCAAAGTCAAAATCTGAGGTCTAGAACTGTCACGACCCCAACCTAGTCATGATAGCGCCCAACACACTACTAGGCAAGCCCGAACATTTCCAATATTTAATCCAATTGATAAACTAAGATAGATAGATAAAACAGTGAATCATCAAACCATTTAAGTCAAAGATCAAGAAATACTGATAAAAATGCAGAAGTTTAACAAAATACAGAACATAGCCCAACTATGGACTCGGTGTCATGAACATGAGCCTCTAAATATAGAGTGTCATCCTACTATAAGATCTGTCTAGAATCTAATAATGTGGAAACAAAAGATAGGGATAGAGGGGAAGAATCTAAGGCTGCAAACGCCGTGCAGCAACCTCGATGCTCCCGAAAGCTACCTCTGCTCGATCCAGCTGGATCTACTCAGCCTAAGAAGAACCTGGATCTGCACACAAGGTACAACGAGTAAAGTGAGTATTCCGACCCAGTGAGTAATAAACATAAATATAGTCCGAAAGTAAGAAAATGTAGAAAATACACAAGGAAACTATCATGACCCAAAACCCACACTAGTCGTGATGGCGCCTCTCATGAAGACAAGGCTAGCCAACTAACCCAATTTGTCTCTTCAACAGTTATTAAACATAAATGAATAGAAAATACATCTTAATGGGATTAAAAGTGGTTAACTACAACCCAACACAACCTGACCGAGGTGTCACAAGTCACGAGCATCTAAAAAAACCTGAACGCAACTACAGGGCCAATAATGTATACAAAATAAAATCTGGAGTTCAAAAGATGAAGTCCGGTGCCGCAAACGTTGGCGATCACCTTGCTCAGCCATAATAGTGATACATTTAATCCGCTAATAACCCGCTATCGGGTGAGCAATACCTGCAACTGCACGCGAGGTGCAGGGAGTAATGTGAGTACTGATAACGTCCAATTCCACCACTAAAAAGCAATAGACACGGTCGTATGCAATATATTTACCCAACTATGAGTCGGGGTCGAATCCCACAGGGAATAATATGTAGGCGATTAGGAATGCAAGAAAATTATCGCTAGTCGCGCTAAGACAAACACTTAAGATTTTGGGTTTTGGAAAATGTTTATATCTAAATGCAAAAATGTAAACTAACCTAGAAAGCAAATAAAATGATCAATGGCTACAAGTATGAATGCATCGGGAATCACACTCAAGTAACGATCCAATGTATTTCACGATTTTACAAATATGAGCAAGTTTATGTTAATTAGCCACGGATAATAATTCTTAATTAGCTCCTTCCGAAGACTAACAAGACTTCCTAATTGAATTATCCCTAATCACAATTAGAAGATTAAGCGCACCCGATAGGCTACAAGTAGTTCAACCCTATCCCTAGGTCGAATCTATAAAGTGAGGGTTAACGCCTCAAGTTCTTGTTAATTAATCTTTCCCAACTCCGAATTATCTTTCCCAAAATTAATTCAAAGTAAATGGGCGAGTCCTAGAGTTAGCTATTCTCTTTGGAAACATTAAAGAACAAGAATAATTAAAGTAACAATAACTCACTTCATAAATATACAAAAATCATTCATTACATAAGCACAACAAGGTATTTAATCCACACTTTAAATATGAATATTCCCATAAACAAGATTCAAGTGTTGGAAATAAATACTACACACTTAGATATACAATACAAAGCAAGGAAATGAAGAAATAAATATAAATGGGTAAGAAATCCTTAACCACAAGATTTAATCTTCAAGACCCAAGTGTGTGTGCAAAACCCTAGCCTTCAAACTTGTTCTCTCTAAGCCAAAGAGTAAAAAGATGTTCCAAAAGTGAAGAAAATAATGAGAGATGCCGAGAGATTCTGTTTGGGCGAGTATATAATTGATTTGGGGTAAATATTTGTGAAATTCCAATTCTGCCCGGAACATCCCAAAAAATATACTATGCGATCGCACAAAATCCATTGCGATCGCATAGAGCTGGTTTCTCAAACTATGCGATCGCATAGGGTTCAGTGCGTTCGCATAGAGCTGGTTTCTCAAACTATGCGATCGCATAAGGTCCACTGCGTTCGCATAGGCTTGTCGACTAGCAGCTGACCAGACCATCTTTTCTTCTATGCGTTCGCAATGTGTTGGTACGCTCGCATAATATTTATTCCTTGTCATATGCGATCGCATGTAACCTTTTGCGATCGCATAGTGTGATTAACTGGGCATCGCAATTTGTCTATTTTTGTTTCAGTTTGGTCTATTTTCACTTGGTTTCTTCACTGTTACTTCTAAATCACATACCACCTGTAAAATAGAAGTAAATGGCATAAAATACACGATTTTATTGCTCAAACATAACAAAAGTATAGATTTAAAGATAAGATGAGTTGGTAAAATACCAACTCATCACACCCCCAAACTTGAACTATTGCTTGTCCTCAAGCAACAAAAGCAACAAAAGCTCTTCCCAAGTGGTTAACTCAACAATGCATCTTCATAATACCAAGCCAAAAAGAAAGTCTACTTTAAGCATAAATGCATGATTTCGATTAGTACCAATAATTACTTCAGGGCATATGAATTATCAAGCACTTCACATAAAACTTCATTGTATTTCAAGTGCTCAACCACTAATGCAAATCAAAGTAACAATCAAGTTGTCACGCCCCAAATCGAGGGACATGACCGGCGCCTGACCGGGTTGCCCCAGTCAAGCGGACCTGGGTGCCTTTCATTCCCACGCGTTAACCCCGTGTTGATTGTTTCTCATTAACCAAATATTTTACCAATAATGACTGATTTCATAATGCATAAACATAACCATGTGATTGATTCACTAACAAGTTCATAATTTATATTTACAACGCCCCATACATATACATAGGCCACAATCCCACGGTTTACATGTCTATGGAGCCTCTAGGATACAAAAAGGGAAATACAATACTTGCCGGTAACAAGGCTCCCGCTATACCTTACAAAACCAAAATGAAATCTAAACCGAGTGGCATGAACCACACAAGGCCCCGAGGAAGAAAGGGGCTCACCAAAACGGGCAGTGGAAGGAGAAGGATACTACCGCCGATGAGCTGAAGTGCCTGCTACTGATCCACCTACAATCATGACACGAATGTAGCGCCCCCGGCAAAAGGGACGTCGGTACACTTGAATTGTACTGGTATGTATGGACAAACTTTGTCCCAAGTAAACTCAAGCCATTAAATTACATCAACAATTAATTAAGCCAGCCAACCATATTTCCACATTTTCCTCATTTCAAATAATTCTCACACAAAGCACTTTCTACGATCAACCAATTTAACAATAACCAATCAATCACGTAAAGCACAAGTAGTCAAACAAAGGGGCAATCAGTGCCCCACAGGTTGCAAACTCTCCTGCTGTCTCCTTTCACAATTTCACATTATTGATTTTTGTATCAATTTTCAATAGCGATTTCGATCGCTTTCCATCCTTATTGCCCCCGACCACCCTTATTACCTCGGCCACCCTTATCACCCCAACCCACACCTTATTTCCTCACGTTGAGCGGACCTGGGTGCCTTTCATTCCCACGCGTTACCCCTGTGTTGACTGTTTTTCATTAACCAAATATATTACTAACCATAATTGATTTCACATTAAACAAATAAAACAATACGAGTGATTCATTAACAAGATTTCAATTTTTTTACAACGCCCGACATAACACCATATATATACATAAGACTGGAGTCCCACAGTTTACATGTCTACAGAGCCTCTAGGATACAAAAGGGAAATACAATACTTGCCGGTAACAAGGCTCCGGCTATACCTTACAAACCAAAATGAAAATCTAAACCGAAGTGGCAAGAACCACACAAGGCCCCGAGGAAGAAAGGGGCTCACCAAAACGGGCAGTGGAAGGAGAAGGATACTACTGCCGATGAGCTGAAGTGCCTGCTACTGATCCACCTACAATCATGACACGAATGTAGCGGCCCCGGCAAAAGGGACGTCAGTACACTTAAATTGTATTGGTATGTATGGACAAACTTTGTCCCAAGTAAACTCAAGCCATTAAATTACATCAACAATTAATTAAGCCAGCCAACCATGTTTCCACATTTTTCTTATTCAAATAATTCTCAACACAAAGCACTTTCTACAATCAACCAATTTAACAATAACCAATCAATCACGTAAAGTACAAGTAGTCAAACAAAGGGGCAATCAGTGCCCCACAGGTTGCAAACTCTCCTGCTGTCTCCTTTCACAATTTCACATTATTGATTTTTGTATCAATTTTCAATAGCGATTTCGATCGCTTTCCATCCTTATTGCCCCCGACCACCCTTATTACCTCGGCCACCCTTATCACCCCAACCCACACCTTATTTCACCACGTTGCGGCGCGCAACACGACCCCGCCTTACAGTTGAAAACACAACAATTTCAAACAGCAGATAAGGTACTACACACAATTTCAACAAGTTCAAATAAGCAACTTACACATTGGTTCATGTTCTCAATTTCTTCTCAATTCAATATCACAACCATGTTACAAGTATTCCAAAAATCGAAAATGCCCACATAATCATGTTCAACAATTCACCACAATTAAGGTGTTTCAAAGTCTTTCCACAATAAGCCAAATATGCCATCACAATGGTTATTCCCAATTCTTTACCAACCTCGATTACCTTTTTATCTATCAATTCATATTTCATACCATACATAGTTCAACATCAATCAAATGCTCAACAAGGAAATCAAAGGATTACATAAAATTTCTCAATTTGACACATGCCAAGACAATTCGCACACATTTGGGCGATTTTACAAGAATCAAAATTAGCCATACATACCTGGTGATGAGTTTTCCTCCTACTTTATGCTTACCCAAGATATCCTACTCTTGCCAACCTTGTTCTTGAAGACTCTTACTTCTACTCACTTCTTTTTACTAGAAATCAAGTTCAATAATCATGCATGAGTGTAAAAATTCTATTTTCAAAAGCTATTATATGCAAACCTCTCTTTACCCAATTAAAACTGAAAATCAAAGAAAATAGTTAGGGTTTTTACCTTGAAAATATTGGGGAAGTTGAATCCTTGCCCTAGAATCCCTTGGAATTAAGTAGTTGGAACAATCTTTGAAGATGAAGAACTTCTCTCTCTAAAAACCCTCTCTTCTCTCTCTAATTTTTGGTAAGATAATATGATAAAATGAAGAAGAAGTGTGTTATATTAAAGAAGAGATCGGGTCAAAATGTTACAAAATCTGGATCAATTTTCAATAGCGATTTCGATCGCTTTCCATCCTTATTGCCCCTGACCACCCTTATTACCTCAGCCACCCTTATCACCCCAACCCACACCTTATTTCACCACGTTGCGGCGCGCAACACGACCCCGCCTTACAGTTGAAAACACAACAATTTCAAACAGCAGATAAGGTACTACACACAATTTCAACAAGTTCAAATAAGCAACTTACACATTGGTTCATGTTCTCAATTCAATATCACAACCATGTTACAATATTTCCACAATTCAAGTGTTTCATCTCTTTCCACAATAAACCAATTCTCAAGTGTTTCGTTTGTTTTTCCACAAGGTGCCATATAGGCCATCATAGTCATTATTCACAATTCTTTTGCCAAATTAAACTCTCATTTTACATCACTCATAGCTCAACAACAAACTTTGAATATCCAACAACAACATCAAGAATTTCACACAATTTGTCGATTTAACACGAAACAAACAAACTTCACACATATAGGCGATTTCACAAGAATCAAAATTAGCCATACATACCTGGTGATGAGTTTTCTTCCGTTAACTTCCTACTTTATGCTTACCCCCGCTATCTTACTCTTGCCAACCTTGTTCTTGAAGACTCTTACTTCTACTCACTTCTTTTTACTAAAAATCAAGTTCAATAATCATGCATGAGTGTAAAAATTCTATTTTCAAAAGCTATTATATGCAAACCTCTCTTTACCCAATTAAAACTGAAAATCAAAGAAAATAGTTAGGGTTTTTACCTTGAAAATATTGGGGAAGTTGAATCCTTGCCCTAGAATCCCTTGGAATTAAGTAGTTGGAACAATCTTTGAAGATGAAAGATTTCTCTCTCTAAAAACCCTCTCTTCTCTCTCTAATTTTTGGTAAGATGATATGATAAAATGAAGAAGAAAGGTGTTATATTAAAGAAGAGATCGGGTCAAAATGTTACAAAAATCTGGGCCGGGGTCAATTATGCGGTGCACTATGCGACCGGAGAATCAACATGCGGTCCGCATAGTGACCGCAGAATTGCCCCAAATTTTACACAGGTTCTGTTAAGGAATGCGGCCAGAATGCGGTCCGCATGCTTGATCTGCGGTCGCAAAGTGCACCGCAGATTTGACATGCGATCGCATATCGACCGCACTTTTGACACGATTTTTGGGAAACTCTCCGGAACGTTTTGCGGCAAGAATGCGGTCCGCATGTCAGGTTTGCGGTCGCATTCTTGACCGCATATTTGACATTTTTCGGAAAAATTAATTCTCTACATTTTTAAAACTTAAATCACTACCAAGGGTCCGAACCGCGGCTCGCAAGCTCGCCGCGAAAAATTCTACGCATTCCTAACACATTTATTCGGACCATGACACCACAACTACTAGGTTTTATGCACAAAATTTTTACGGGGCCTTACACAAGTCATGACATTAATGCTTCAAAATTTGCCTCTCATTCACAATCAACTTTCTTTGGCCATTCTTTCCAATTGAAGATGGGATTAAATTCACAACCCAAACTTCATGTGCCCTCACGTTTAAGAGAGAATCCCACACTCATGAATCTTAATTTCAAACAAAAATGGGATATCAAATGGAAAGAATTCACTCTCTCTCAAAAAGATGTTCAAATGCATACAAGTAGTACCATAGGCTTGCCCTTCATGTACTCTTCCACTAATGTAGACAACTTGGTTCAAAATCAATTAGGACTTAAGGGTTGTATTTTAGGCTTTTGGTTAAAGTAAGGCAAAATTTTGGTTAAAGTGACTCAAAACCTCCCATAGCACTACAATATTTACAATTAAAGCCTCCTTCCTTCAAAAGTATTTTCCATCCTTTCTTCGCTTTTTCATTTCACACCTAGTCTTCCCTTTTTCACAATTTCTTATCACTTTATGCTATATATATATTTTTTTCTTTTCTTTCCTTTTCTTTTCAAAATTTTTTTTCTACCTTCCACCATTTTCAAGCAACTTCCATATCACAATTTCCAACCTTCACCCCCAAACATAGGCTTTTAGCCTATGCTTATACTTTCGAAGTACTTAGGGAGGTAGGGTGCCAAAAGCTATATCAATTAAGAACAAAGGATTTAAGCTTGTAATACGGTTGCCAAAGAATAAGGTTAAAGGCTCAAAATGGGTTGACTAGGGAAAATATTTACGGGTAGGAATTTTTAAGGCATGCTAGCGGTCCAAGGAAGGCCTAATATCATTTTTCAAACCAAGTTAGTCTACGATTTCGCCTTGAAGCACATTCCGGACAAGTTCTAGACCACAGGTAATACAAAAGAACTCACAAATAAATCTCCCCACACATGGCACATGAAAACTCAAGTGGAATACAAATCCAAAATCCAATTGAAACAAATGACTCAAAGAGGTCACATATAGCATAAAGGAAGCTATTTAGTGAATTAAAGAGCCAAAAGTTGAGTCTAAAAGTCATGACATCTTTACTTCAATCATTTTTCTTTTTCAACAAGTAAAACTTCATATGTCGAGGTTTAAGTATGTTGGTACCAAACAAGCCACTACTAGGCCAATGGACACAAATTCTAACTCCAAACCATTTATTTTTCTAGTTTTAACAAAAGCTACTCCTAATTACAAGACTAATTCCCTTAAGAAAGTTGTCAATCTATCCATCATCGGGAAAAGTCAACAAAAATTTACCCGGTTCAAGAAGAAAATTGACATCCTTGGAAAAAGAACCATGGTAAAAAGAAAATCAAGGATATTGCCACTATTATATAATATACTACTTTCCCAAAAAAAAATATATATTAAAAAGCTAATAACAATTTAGTAACTAAACATACTAATATCACATGTCACATGAAAATATACTAATATCAACATGAAAAAAAAAGCACATATAAACAAACTAATATAACACATGACATGAGAATGTACTAGAAACAACATGAAAATAGCAACTATACCAATCTGCCAAAACAACAGTTATACAAGAAGCCACCCCCAACCAAAGATATTGCATTGTCCCCAATGCAACAAAAATTGACAAATAAAAATGGTGGAAGTGCTCCCTGAATACTGCGTCACTCGGAGCCAGAGGTAGTGGGAAATGTGAGCTCCATGTCCTCCTCATCATCATCGTTAGACTCTTGTGAGCCACAAAGTGAACTCAGCTTGTGCATCATCCGCGACAACAACTTGCTCTTTTTCTTTTCGTGCTCCTTGAATTTCACCTGTCGCCTTTCAATCTTTCCTTGTCTCCTACTCAAGTCTTCTAACCTAGTCTTGATGCCTTTTTGCTCTTTCAATACATCATCCAAGGTCGGTGGCTGTTTGCTCGATGAGCCAGACCTAATCGAAGTGCCTTCACCAGATGGACCTAAGGGGAGACCTGCAACAAGCTGTCGAATGTGGGTGTCAACACCATATATCTGCTGGGAAATGTGACGCATGGTGTGAGGGCCTGACTGGAGTGGTCCTATGGGGTCATGAAATCCTGCTGTAGATGTGGGGTTGCTTCCGGATCCCTCGGCTGAACCGTCAAACTGCCCAAACGAAGGAGATAGCACATCAATCCTTCTCTTCTTCTTCTTCTTGCTAGATGCCCCTCGGCGAAGCAATGGATAAATTGCTATGGCAGGGTCTTTCTCAACATCATTTGGGTCTGTAGGCACCTCAGCAGCATAGCACAATTGAGTGATCAATGAAGGGAAGAATAAGCTTCTAGTCCTCCTGTTGCAAGCTTCCCCTATCTCATTAACAATGTGCTGGCCTACATTTACGGGCAAGCCATCCATAATGGCAGCAATCATCCATGCCTTCTCAGAGGTCATTTCAGTTTCATTTCGAGCTGGCACAACCCTGGCCCATATAAGGGATAGCCAAGTCTTGGCTTCCCCAATGAACTCATGTGAATCAACCCCTTTGTGTACTCTTGCCCAAGTCGGAACCACCCCGCCATGAAGCTTTTCTATCAACCACTATGCTCTTCTCTCTCTTCCTACAACTCGATATACCTCATTATCAACATTTGGAAGCCCATAGTGTGCATTAATCACCTCGGGGCCAAAGTTGACCCGCTTGCCTCTAACAATAGTGAATACCTCCCCCCTAGAAGTTAGTCCTCATGGCATTCGCATAAAATGCACGAACTATTGTGTAGTTCGCCTTCACTGGTTCAGGAGCAAAGCATATCCATCCACTGTCGGTCAGTCTTTTGAAGAATTCCGGCATTTTTTCTTCAACAGTGTCCAAGCGAATGCCTCGTTCTTTGACAAAGCTCTTTGACATGAGCTTGTCATAATTCCTTTCACAGTCAGCTGCCAAGAATCTTGTCGCATCAAAATACTCTTCCTCCGGAGCTGGGAGGGCATATTCTTGAACATTTTCAACATTTTCCGAGGCCATTTTGTGCACAAAGTACCTACAAATAGTAACCAATTGTTAAACGCATGAACGAGTACTTTATACACTGTATAATAATGCATTTAGGCCAAAGAATAAGAGCAGAAAGCATTCGGGCAAAATTCTGCGAAGCTACTATTTTTGGCACTGCTGGGCTTAAAGCTATGCGATCGCATTGCACTGTTGCGATCGCATTGAGCAATTTCAAAGTCCCGTTTGATAGAGCTATGCGATCGCATAGTGCAATTTTTTTCAGTGCAATTTTTTTGGCCTATGCGATCACAGAACAGTCAATTCGATCGCATAGGTTTTTTCAGTTCTGCCCAGATTTTATTCTTCTGGACATTTTCACAAACATGTTGTGAGCCCGGTTTTGTGTGCTCAATTTCAGACAATGGAGCCACAGATTTCAACCAAAATTTTATTCAAAAGGATCACTCACTCTCAACCAAACTCACCCAGCAAGAAAACAACAATTTTAAGCATTAATTTGCAACTTAACACTTAAAATTTGTAAGCAATAACGACCAACCAACCATGGGTGATCTTCTATCTCTCAAATGACACCAAGAAGAAGATGAAAGATTTAAGAGGAGGGCGAAGAAATCACATACCTTGAGGATTGAGATGAAAAATTTGCAAGAATCTTGAAGAGTTTTTGGCACTTTGAATTATTTGGGAGGTTAGGGATGAGGGGCCTGTTATGATATGAGAAGGGGGAGAATGTTCCGGTTTTTTTAGCTTTTAGGAGTTTAAGTCATACCTGACACTATGCGATCGCGTGGCTGTGTTGCGATCGCATAGTGTAAAATCGTGGGTCCTAGCAGTTGACTGGTCAAACTTTGCGATCGCATAGTACGTCTATGAACTACAACTATGCGATCGCGTAGCACTAATGCGATCGCATAGTGCAACAGTCTGCTGCACTGCAATTTTTCACCAGCTACTGGTTTTTTCCATACGGGTCATGCCGACCTACTCAAATCAACTCCAAAAAATCTGAAACTTGGCAGATTAGTAACAAATAATGTTCTGAGCTATAATAAAAAAGAAAATTTCAAAAATGACAAATATTTTGAAAAATGATGGGTTGCCTCCCACCTAGCGCCGCATTTAACGTCGTGGCACGTCGCAAACATCATTACCACTTTTCTCGCCACTTTGATGATATGAATTGGGCCCCTAGCTTGGACTCAAGCTTATGACTACGAGCGATGAGGGGTGGTAATTGGATATTCGAGCCAGTGCTTAAAATTTTCATTTTGCACTTCTTGGATTTCAAGTGAGGAATGTCGTTTTGATTTCTTGCCTCCTCAAACTGTAAAATGTATGGCCAAAGTTGTTCCTCCTTGCATTCCTTCATTGATTCATGTGGTTCAACTCCCGTGTCACCACATAATTCCAAGGTTGAAAAATGCTTGGAATGTGACTATAAGCCCACACTTTGCAATTCTTCTATGTTGACATCCTCTTTTTCCCCCGGATTAGAGTCAACAACAACCACATTAGCATTTACACTGGTTGACTCCAATTCCATGTTTTTGCCGGCATCAACAACACTCATTGCGTTGGTTGGCGGATGTTCATCCATTTGTGAGTGCAATCCTTGGAGTGCAAAATCATTTTGGAGATTAGTCTCCAAGAGATGTTCCAAGGCACTTTGCTCCTTGTTTCCTTCTTCAAGTAGACACTCAAACATGAGCTTGAACTCTCCACTTTGGCCATGCTCCACTTCTTCCAATTCCATATCCTTATAATTCTTACCAAAACAAGTAGAATCATCATAGTGGGGGCTTGGGGATGGGATTAACAAATAAGCACAATTATCCCAATGACCATTTTGGAAACCACACTTATCACAAATACTCCACCTATGGGTTTAGAATTGTGCGCACAATCCACCCCCGGGAGAATTTAAACAATTTTGCCACGAGTGTGGTCCTCCACAATAAGGACAAGGATCATCAAAATATGAACAACTACCATCCGACCAATTTTCATTATATGATGCCATTTTTCAAAATTAAGAAAATAAACAAGAAACAAACACAAAAAAAAAATACCCAAGGAAAAAAAAAATAATTACACAAATATTCACAAGTTTGGACCAAAGCACTTTCGCTTACTTCTCAAACAACCTAAATTATGCCAAATTGTGTCCCCGGCAACGACGCCATTTTTGATAACGTCCAATTCCACCACTAAAAAGCAATAGACACGGTCGTATGCAATATATTTACCCAACTATGAGTCAGGGTCGAATCCCACAGAGAACAATATGTAGGCGATTAGGAATGCAAGAAATTATCGGTAGTCGCGCTAAGCCAAACACTTAAGATTTTGGGTTTTGGAAAATGTTTATATCTAAATGAAAAAATGTAAACTAACCTAGAAAGCAAATAAAATGATCAATGGCTACAAGTATGAATGCATCGGGAAACACACTCAAGTAACGATCCAATGTATTTCACGATTTTACAAATATGAGCGAGTTTATGTTAATTAGCCACGGATAATAATTCTTAATTAGCTCCTTCCGAAGACTAACAAGACTTCCTAATTGAATTATCCCTAATCACAATTAGAAGATTAAGCACACCCGATAGGATACAAGTAGTTCAACCCTATCCCTAGGTCGAATCTATAAAGTGAGGGTTAACGCCTCAAGTTCTTGTTAATTAATCTTTCCCAACTCCGAATTATCTTTCCCAAAATTAATTCAAAGTAAATGGGCGAGTCCTAGAGTTAGCTATTCTCTTTGGAAACATTAAAGAACAAGAATAATTAAAGTAACAATAACTCACTTCATAAATATACAAAAATCATTCATTACATAAGCACAACAAGGTATTTAATCCACACTTTAAATATGAATATTCCCATAAACAAGATTCAAGTGTTGGAAATAAATACTACACATTTAGATATACAATACAAAGCAAGGAAATGAAGAAATAAATATAAATGGGTAAGAAATCCTTAACCACAAGATTTAATCTTCAAGACCCAAGTGTGTGTGCAAAACCCTAGCCTTCAAACTTGTTCTCTCTAAGCCAAAGAGTAAAAAGATGTTCCAAAAGTGAAGAAAATAATGAGAGATGCCGAGAGATTCTGTTTGGGCGAGTATATAATTGATTTGGGGTAAAAACTTGTGAAATTCCAATTCTGCCGGAACATCCCAAAAAATCTACTATGCGATCGCACAAAATCCATTGCGATCGCATAGAGCTGGTTTCTCAAACTATGCGATCACATAGGGTTCAGTGCGTTCGCATAGAGCTGGTTTCTCAAACTATGCGATCACATAAGGTCCACTGTGTTCGCATAGGCTTGTCAAGTAGCAGCTGACCAGACCATCTTTTCTTCTATCCGTTCACAATGTGTTGGTGCGCTCGCATAATATTTATTCCCTGTCATATGCGATCGCATGTAACCTTTTGCGATCGCATAGAGTGATTAACTGGGCAGCGCAATTTGTCTATTTTTGCTTCAGTTTGGTCTATTTTCACTTGGTTTCTTCACTGTTACTTCTAAATCACATACCACCTGTAAAATAGAAGCAAATGGCATAAAATATACGATTTTATTGCTCAAACATAGCAAAAGTATAGATTTAAAGATAAGATGAGTTGGTAAAATACCAACTCATCAAGTACTCCAACTCAGTGAGTAATAAGAGTAAATAATAACTGAGCAGCAAGAAAACACGTAAGAGCACTCCATAATGCTATATAAGACAGTACAACCCTTTGTGAAAAACAGTAAAACTGTGAAAATCCTTTAGAAAATAGCTGGCTCAGTTAAAAACCTCTTTTGAAAATATCCTTTTCCAACGGTCAAGCAAATGAACGCATAATCAGATAGTGCAAGTCCGCACATAAGTTAGCCCCTCGGGCACAACACTCCATTAACAAATAATACCAGGGTATCTGGTAAACAGTGCGCGAAATAGCATGGATGCCAATGATATAGGAGTGCTGAATGTCATGCCACATATTATACACATGACCGCTGCAGCGCGCAACCCAATCTATTTGGGTACCCGCTCTCACTGTAGGGGTTCAAACTCCGGAGGGGCTCCTATAGCCCAAGCGCAATATCAATATCACACTGCTGCGGCGTGCAACCCAATCCATCCTCAATCTAGAAATGCGCATATAACATTGCTGTGGTGCGCAGCCCGATCCATGCTCAGTTTAGAAATGCACATAAGACACATATGCAATATCAAAATAATTGTTCTCAGTTCAAAACGTCAATAATATGTTGTTTAAGTTTTAAAATCTTAGAAAAATTTCTTACTTTGCAAAACAACATTTAAAACCTTGGACCGAGATCAAAATATTATTCAAGTTATGCAAAACAGTGATGTGAATCCTTAAAGGATTCAAATAACCGGCACGAAGCCCTAAACATGGCAATCATCCCAAATCATGATAGAATTAAGTAAGTTTCAGTTAATACGCAGTAAAATCATAACCGGGACGGACCAAGTCACAATCCCCAATGGTGCTCTACCCCATGCTCATACCTGGCGTGTAAGTCACCACAATACAACACAATGATGTGTTAATCCGGGGTTTCAAACCCTCAGAATATCATTTAAAAGTATTACTCAGCTTGAACTGGTGAAATCTCTAGCTCGCGATACCTTTGCCCCTCAAATCGGCCTCCACGTACGTCGAATCTAACAAAAATAAGAGAAAATACAAAAATATGCCAAGGGAACAATATCCAATCGAAAACAATCAAAATATAGCAAAATCTCAAAACTAGCAAAACCCAAGCCTCGGGCCCGCTTTTGTAAAAATTACAAAACTCACATTACCGGATTCCTCATCTCAACACGAGTCCATACATACCAAGAACTCCCAAATTCGAGCTCAAGTGACCTATCAAATCCCAATTTGAAATATCAAAACTCAAGCCTTAACTTTACCCCTTTTTAATGAGTTTCAACCAATTTCCATGTTAAATCTATCATAATCTTGTGTATTTCAGCCAAGGAACTTACCTCAAATCATTCATCATTGAATCCCTCTTCAAAATCGCCTCAAAGCTCTCAAAGCTTGCTAAAAAATGGTGGAAAATATCCCAAGCTCGCGGATGAAATACTAAATTGTAACGACCCAACCAGTCATTTTGAGCTCTGGCGCGTCATTCAGCAGTTTGAGGCCATGAGCAGCTTCATCTCAGGTATATTGACTTGTCTATAAGGTCAGAACTAAAATTCAGAAAGTTTGGAGTCAAATCTAAATGAAAATTCTCATTTTGAAAGCTTAAAGTTGAAAAAAAAATGAACTAGGATTGGAATTTTGAGTAAATGACCTCAGAATCAGGATTCGAAGGTTCCAGCGGGTTCGTATGATGATTTCAGACTTGGGCGTATTCCCGAATCGGGTTTTGGATAACCCGGGAGCGTTATGGTGACTATTGTGGAAGATAGCATTTTAGAAGAAATTGCATCATATTGGCTTAAAATACAATTCAGTGTTATTGATGTCCGTTTGGGACTCCGATACTGGGAGTATCTCCGTATAGTGATTTGGGAGTTGGGAGCACGATCGGAAGTGAATTCGGAGGTTCGTAGGTCATTTTGGAGCCGTTTGGCTAAAGATAGAAATTTGAAGTTTTTTTAGAAAATTCGATCGGAAGTAGAAATTTTGATATCTTGCTCGAAATGTGAATTTTATGTTTCGGATAGCTTCGTTAGGTGATTTGAGACTTAGGAGTGTGTTCGGAATATTTTTTGGATGACCAGTGTATAATTAAGCTTGAATTGGCAAAGTTAGTATTTTGGTGAATTCTGGTTGATAGGTGAGATTTCGATCCGAGGGTCGGAATGGAATTCTGAGAGTTGCTATAGCTTCATTATGTCATTTTGGACTTGTGTGCAAAATTGTAAGTTAATCGGATGTGATTTGATAGGTTTCGACATCGAAAATAGAAGTTGGAAACTTCAAAGTTCTTCAAGCTTAAATTGAGGTGTAATTCATGAATTTAGCGTTGTTTGATGTGATTTCATTCCTTGAGAAAGTCCATAATGTGTTTTGGGACTGGTTGGTGTTATTGGTCGGGGTACCGGGGGCCTCGGGTGTGTTTCGGGTTGTGATCACGCTCTTATTTGATGTTTCAACGTCATTTCTTTGGATATAAAAGAGTGCTAAATTAAGCTAATGAGCTCCAAATTCAGTGTTGTTTGAACCATTAGATCCGTATCGAAATTATGGAGCCATAGGAAAAAGAATCATTAAATTTGGACATCGTATGAGGAAGTTATGCTTATTTTTGTTTCGGGGAAAATTGCTGTTTCTGGTATGCTCGCAATTGCGAACATTTCCATCGCAATTGCAATGCCAGTTCGCAATTGAGAACTTTATTGTCGCAAATGCGACCCTTCCCAGCCTCTCTTTGTTTACAATTTCGAAGAACTTCTTCATTTTTGCGAGGGTTCGCAATTGCGATCCCTGGATCGCAAATGCGACTTCTGCAGCTTGATTTTAGCTGTGAACCTCGACTTTTTGCTTCATTTTACCATATTTTGAGCCATAGGTCCGAGAATGGGCGATTTTGAGAGTGGATTTTCGTACCAAATCATTGGGTAAGTTCCTTTAACTAGTTTTTAATTTTTATTTTGTGTTTATACCTTAGATTTAACATCAAAATTCATGAGAATCCAAAGGAGAATTTGGGTTTTAAAGAAAAACCTAGAAATTGAGATTTTTGGATTTTGACCACGATTTTGAGTACGGAATTAAGAGAAAATTATATATTTGAGTTCCTAAGGTCATGAGTAATCTTTATCTTCAAAAAATTTCAGATTCCGTGCACATGGGCCCGAGGGCATTTCTGTCATTTTACATAATTTCGCGTATTAGCTTAGAATTTAATTGTAAAATAAATTACTTGAATTAATTTTTATGTTATAAAATTTAATTGAATGGATTTGAGCCATTTGAAGTCGGATACTCATGGCAAGAGAGTCGTTTCTTAGCGGTTTTGTACCGGAATTGAGTTAAGGGACTTGTCTAACCTTGCGTGGGGGAAACTTCTCCCCTAGGACACTATGTGTTGATTTAAATGCCTTGTACACGAGGTGATGGGCGTGTACTTGCACAGATTATTGAAAAACCACCTTACTTGAACTGTTCAAATCGTGATATCCTTGTTATTTAATTGATTTAATTGTGAGATTTATCTGGTGTGAGTTAGAGAAGCATGATTAGATAGGATTATCTGTCTAAGTGCCTTACTTGTCTTAATTGAATTTCCTGGAACTTGTTGATACCGGTTTGTGTAAATTGCAGCTATGTATTTCATATTTCTCTGTGTTTTTCCTCTTATTGATTGTGTTTGTGTTTGTGGACTGCGGGTTTAATTTTCTGAGATACAGACTGCGGGTTCAATTCCCGGAGATCATGAGATATCGAGATGTTGGGATACGGAACGCGGGTTCAATTCCTGGAGATCGAGGGCTGCGGGTTCAATTCTTGGAGACCCAAAGATACTGATGTATGGGTTGCGGGTTCAATTCTCGGAGATCCAAGGGTTGTGGGTTCGATTCTCGGAGACCTAGAGTTATTGAGATACGGATTGCGAGTTCAATTTCCAGAGATCCTGAGTTGATGAATATAGAGAGGGACTGCGGGTTCAATTCGCGGAGATCCAAGGGTTGCGGGTTGAGATATGGAATGCGGGTTCAATTCCCGGAGATCCAAGGGCTGTGGGTTCGATTCTCGGAGACCCAGAGATACTGATGTATGGACTGCGGGTTCGATTCCCGTAGATCCTGAGTTGATGAATATAGAGAGGGACTGCGGGTTCAATTCCCGGAGATCCTGGACTGGTTGATTTGTATTTTGTGATGTTGGTGATTCATGTTAGTTTAATTGTAGATGGTTGTAGTATTTACTTTATTGCGGTTAATTTAGTCTCATTATTATTATTTGAACTGCTCGATATTATTATTATCACTATATTATTATTTCTTGGTAGGGCCTGACCTTCCTCATCACTACTCCATCGAGGTTAGGCTTGGCACTTACTGAGTACCGCCATGGTGTACTCATACTACTCTTCTGCACACTTTTGTTGTGCAGATCTAGGTACATCAGATCAGGCACACTTCGAGTGATCTAGCAGCACTTCAGGAGACTTGAGGTACGATCTGCTACGTCCGCGGATCCGGAGAGTCTCCTTCTATTCTCATTAGTGATAGCAGTTATTTTCCCTTATTCTCATTGTTTAGACATTCTTGATGTATAGAGCCACAGTTATACTCTTCTTTTAGTCTGTGTTGCCCGTGGGTTTCCGTTTCTTCGTAGTATGTTACTTAGTGTGTTTTGGCGAAGTGTATGTGCCGAGCGACACTTATTACATTCCATTTACATTATTTCGCTGTTATCTTATCCTTTGTTAATAAAATTGTATATTCCGCATCGTGTTAGGCTTACCTAGTCACGAAGACTGGGTGCCGTCATGATAGGTTCACGATTGGTGAACTAGAGTCGTGACAAGTTGGTATCAGAGCTTTAGGTTCATAGGAGTCACGGGACACAGACCGGTTATTTAGAGTCTCGGTGATCGATAAGGAGACGTCCGCAATTATCTACGAGAGGCTATGTAACCGTTAGGAAAATTCCACTTCATTTCATTCCTTATCATGCGTCATTTATTCAGTTGGAGCCTATATCATATGTTCTTTTGCATACACTCGTGTATTGAAATTGCGCACTCGGTATCAAGTATGCGCCGACGGTTCGTGATTGCTACAAAGGGATTATAAGGGAGCCAAGAATTTACTCAACCATTGTTACCGCGTGTCATCCATATCGATAATGCAAAAGTATTGAGAGATCCATTCAATTGTGGACATGGGGGTGAACTAGGTTCTGACATTCGGTTGATAAGTACGGTCTTGAGAAAGTTTACTTAACTGCCTAATCATCGCAGTAATGGTAGAATCATAAGGTGGATGTAGATCTAAAGTTAGTTGTTGGTAATAAAGACAATATGGTTCATATGAGATGTCTATTTAGCGAAGGGTACAACTATCAACCGAGACACTGGGGGAAGTGAGTTTAGCTGTCCTAAGAAGGACATGTACCAAACGAATGTCTTGAGTTGCCTCATGATGATGACGTACAAGCGATAAAGGTTAGTATTGTGGATTATCAAGATGTATCTTATGGCTTGCGCCAAGTGAAAGGAGTTCATTATCAATGATCAACTTGTGGGTCATGTGTCATATCAGATTTGTCCAGCAATGTATTTCAGAGGTATTCAAAAGTTCTCTGAAACTTGTATATGAGTAAGAGCTGAGATTTGTATGGGATGATGTTGGGACCTTTGATGTTCCTATGTCCATAATAATTCTATATTTCAATATCAACAGGGAAGTTGAAACGATTTCAGAATACTCGTAGTGCTCCAGTTAATCAGGGCACTCTCATAGGATAATCATCTTTTAATGCACCACTAGCATGGGATTCCTTAAATGGTTATTCTAGTTATCTGGCATAGACTTAGTATGAGTGGCCGAACTGCGGATGAGTTGTTATGAATGTGATGATAGTGGAATCATCATGAGAAGTTGTCCTAGACTTGGGAGAAATCTATTTCATCAGAACACACAGTCTACACACTCCATCATAGTTACCAATTTACATACGCTACAAGTTAGAGATGGAGAACGAATAGGTAGATGGCGCTTAAGAGGTAGATGCCCGACCCATTGATATAACTACTACACTGTGGCTGAGGCCACTACACCTGATGGTGTCATTCATGTACAATGCTGATTGTTATAAAAAGATATTTTTCCTTAACTTGATTTGGTTTTGAAAATCGAGGCGAGTCCTTTTAATGTGCTCCGCTCATGAGTGAGCTTCGTAATCCCGAGATCTACTCATGTGAATACTCACATTGGGATATTATATTGAGATAGCTATCCCTATCATTATGTGTTGGTCACAAAAAAAATAATAAATATCTATGAGGCTAAAAGTGACTTTCTATTACTTACTACTATGGGTTTTGATGTAATTTCAGGATAATTAATTTCAATTGTCAGTTATATGCCTTATCGGTATGAAGGTTCATTATATGTTGTGATTCTCTTTGACGGAAATTATTGAAAAGAGAAAGAAAGGAAATGAAAATTTCCAGTTGGCACAATGTGCAAATACTTGTGATTCAGAGTTGAGGGTGATATCGTCGAATAATTATATGATGTGAAATGCTTTAAACCGAGCTAGAAGCTGCGGTGGATGTTATATAAGGAAAATGTCCTAGCGGTGAAAAGTTTTATGTTTTAAATTCTCATTTTATGAAATTTAAATTTTTGTACTATCTTTTAAATGGGAGTCATGCATGTTAGGCTTATTTGACAATTCTTGTGTATTTTCTGTTAATATTCAGTCATTTTGTGTTATAAACATTGAGTTTTAGCCTACGTGATAGGCGCCCAGGTGGTGTTAAATGTGACTCGTCAATGCGAGTAAGTAATTATGAGATCTTCATGCTTTGTTGTGAGTAAAGTGGAGGTCTGAAATGAGATGTTTATTTACATAAGGTTAATTGGAAATGTTGTGATTTATGAATAACTATTTTGGCCAGAGACATGGTTATTATTATACGGATGATGTGTTTTATGTCCAGATATCAGCATGATAATGCGACGCTTATAATCATAAGATTATTTTTATTGATATATACATTATGGTGTTTCATTGGGTTGTGGATGTGTTGTTAGGAGTTATTTTGGTGTTACTCTGGCAGGTGGATAGGCCCAATTACAACGGAGGCTCTGCCAAAATTTCTGAAAAATTTGGGAGTTAGAAAAATTTGAAACATTAAGATATGCGAAGAAAGAGGTAAGTTACGTTGTGCCTTTGAGGACGAATGACCCTAAGTGTGAGAGACTGTAACATCCTGGAGAAAATAATTTCGAAGTAATTAAGCGCTATTAAAAGTTGAAGTATGTTGAAATGAGACTAATGCAGTGTAACATTGTAAAAATATTCCGGCCCTATAATAAATGTTAAATGTTGAAGTTTGGGTATTTTCCTAAGGTTATGGACTAAGGATGAGGTGAAACCTTCAGTTAAGTTGAATTATCAGTTATAGGAATTTTCTTGAGAAGGGTTTTATTCGGCCTTGTATATCACCTTGGGGGTACTTCTATCTTGTTTGTTAAAAATAAGGATGGTTCCATGCGTATGTGTATTGATTATCACCAGTTGAACAAGGCTATAGTGAATAACCGCTATCTTCTGCCTCGTATTGATGATTTGTTGACTAGCTTCAGGGCGCACGTGTATTTTCTAAGATTGACTTATGCTCAGGTTACCATCTATTGAAGGTTCGGGAGCCAGCTATCCCTAAGATTTGTTTCAGGACTCAATATGATCATTATGAGTTCCATGTATATCATTTGGGTTGACTAATGCCCCGACAGTTTTTGTGCATTTGATGCACAGAGTATTTCGGAAATATTTTTACCCTTTGTTATTGTCTTTATTGATGAAATTGTGGTGTATTCTCGGATTCGGGAAGATCATGAGCAGCACCTAAGGACAGTGCTTCAGAATCTGAGAGAAAAGAAATTACATGCAAAATTTTCAAAATATGAGTTCTAGATGTATTCTGTGGCATTCTTAGGCCACGTGGTATCGAATGAGGATATTTGGTTGGATCTAAATTTGTGCTACAGAGGGTGGTTAGAGTTGTGGTAAGGAATATGACATCAGTATCTTGTGTCACCCGAGCAAAAGCTAATGTAGTGGCTGATGCTTTGAGTCGCCGGGCAGAGTGTTTTTGAAGTTTGACTTACCTACCAACATCAATAGGCCTATGGCAATGGATGTTCAGGCCTTTTTCAGCCAGTTGTGAGGTTGTATCTTTCAGATCCTAGTCGTATTTGTAGCTCGGTGCCCCAACTGTGAGTAGGTTAATTATGTGAACCCGAGACCCGGTGGGTTGGTTCGAGTGCGGTGAGGTTGGACTATTGGGCACATGCTTGGTTTAGAATGCTTTCAAAAAGTTTAAAGTAATTTAGGATTTACTCTATACAGCCTCGTCAGGACAAAAGCGTTATGCGGACCGAAGAGATCAGGATGTTTTCGATATGGTCGAAGAGAAGGTCTTGACTCGTATTACACCTATAAAGGGCATTATAAGATTTGGGAATAAAGCAAAGTTGATTCTAAGGTTTATTGGACCTTTTGGGATATTAAGGCATGTTGGGGAGGTTGCTTGTGAGCTTGCCTTACCTCCCAGCTTGGCAGAAAATTTCGGATGTTGGAATTGGGCCTAATGGCTTATTTTCTTGAATAAAGTAGTATATCTACAGAATTATTGAGCTAATGTGATCAACTGAGTTGTGGAAGCACAGGAAGGTGCATGAGGTGTTAAACAAGTTATTTTAGACTACTTCAGTGTAGTTCTCACCACGTTCGAGGACGAACGTATGTCTAAGTGGGGGAGATTGTAACGACCCAACCGGTTATTTTGAGCTTTGGTGCGTTATTCAACAATTTGAGGCCATGAGAAGCTTCATCTCAGGTATATTAACTTTTTTGTAAGGTCAGAATTAAAATTCAGGAAGTTTGGAGTCAAATCTAAATGGAAATTCTCATTTTGAAAGCTTAAAGTTGAAAAAAAAATGAACTAAGATTGGAATTTTGGGTAAATGACCTCGGAATAGGGATCTGAAGGTTCCAGCGGGTTCGTATGATGATTTCGGACTTAGGCGTATTCCCGGATCGGGTTTTGGATAACCTAGGAGAGTTATGGTGACTATTGTGGAAGATAGCATTTTAGAAGAAATTGCATCATTTTGGCTTAAAATACAATTCAGTGTTATTGATGTCCGTTTGGGATTCCGATACTGGGAGTAGCTCCGTATAGTGATTCTGGAGTTGGGAGCGCGATCAGAAGTAAATTCAGAGGTTCGTAGGTCATTTTGGAGCCGTTTGGCTAAAGATAGAAATTTGAAGGTTTTTGAGAAAATTTGACCGGAAGTAGAAATTTTGACATCTTGCTCGAAATGTGAATTTTATGTTTCGGATAGCTTCATTGGGTGATTTTAGACTTAGGAGTGTGTTCGAAATATTTTTGGGATGACGAGTGTAGAATTAAACTTGAATTGGGAAAGTTAGTATTTTGGCGAATTCTGGTTGATAGGTGAGTTTTCGATCCGAGGGTCAGAATGGAATTCCGAGAGTTGCTACAGCTTCATTAAGTCATTTTGGACTTGTGTGCAAAATTGTAAGTTAATCGGACGTGATTTGATAGGTTTCGGCATCGAAAATAGAAGTTGGAAACTTCAAAGTTCTTCAAGCTTCAATTGAGGTGTAATTCATGATTTTAGCATTGTTTGATGTGATTTGAGGCCTCGAGAAAGTCCATAATGTTTTTTGGGACTGGTTGGTGTTATTGGTCGGGGTCCCGGGGGCCTCAGATGTGTTTTGGGTTGTGATCACGCTCTTATTTGATGTTTCAATGTCATTTCTTTGGACATAAAAGAGTGCTAAATTAAGCTAAAGAGCTCCAACTTTCAGTTTTGTTTGAACCATTAGATCCGTATCAAAATTACAGAGCCATAGGAAAAAGAATCATCGAATTTGGACATCGTATGAGGACGTTATGCTTATTTTTGTGTCGGGGAAAACTGCTGCTTCTGGTATGCTCGCAATTGCGAACATTTTGTAAGGCCCCGTAAAAATTTTGTGCATAAAACCTAGTAGCTGTGGTGTCATGGTCCGAATAATGTGTTAGGAATGCGTTCGGACCCTTGGTAGTGATTTAAGTTTCAAAAATGTAGAGAATTAATTTTTCCGAAAAGTGTCCAATATGCGGTCAAGAATGCGATCGCAAACCTGACATGCGGACCGCATTCTTGCCGCAAAACGTTCCAGAGAGTTGCCAAAAATCGTGTTGAAAAGTGCGGTCGATATGCGATCGCATGTCAAATCTGCGGTGCACTTTGCGACCGCAGATCAAGCATGCGGACCGCATTCTGGCCGCATTCCTTAACAGAACCTGTGTAAAATTTGGGGCAATTCTGCGGTCACTATGCGGACCGCATGTTGATTCTCCGGTCGCATAGTGCACCGCATAATTGACCCCGGCCCAGATTTTTGTAACATTTTGACCCGATCTCTTCTTTAATATAACACACATCTTCTTCATTTTATCATATCATCTTACAAAAAAATTAGAGAGAGAAGAGAGGGTTTTTAGAGAGAGAAATCTTTCATCTTCAAAGATTGTTCCAACCATCTTAATTCCAAGGGATCTTAGGGCAAGGATTCAACATCCCCAATCTTTTCAAGGTAAAAACCCTAACTATTTTCTTTGATTTTCAGTTTTAATTGGGTAAAGAGAGGTTTGCATATAATAGCTTTTAAAAATAGAATTTTTACACTCATGCATGATTATTGAACTTGATTTCTAGTAAAAAGAGGTGAGTAGAAGTAAGAGTCTTCAAGAACAAGGTTGGCAAGTGTAGGATATCTTGGGTAAGCATAAAGTAGGAAGTTAACGGAAGGAAACTCATCACCGGTATGTATGACTAATTTTGATTCTTGTAAAATCGCCCAAATGTGTGCGAATTGTTTTGGCATGTGTCAAATTGAGAAATTTTACGTAATTCTTTGATTTCCTTGTTAAGCATTTGATTGATGTTGAACTACGTGTGGTGTGGTATGAAATATGAATTGAAAGATAAAAAGGTAATCGAGATTGGTAAAGAATTGGGAACAACCATTGTGATGGCATATTGGCTTATTGTGGAAGGAATTTGAAACACCTTAATTGTGGTAAATTGTTGAACATGATTATGTGGGAATTTTCAATTTGGAATACTTGTAACTTGGTTTTGATATTGGCTTGAGAAGAAATTGAGAACATGAACCAACGTGTAAGTTGCTTATTTGAACTTGTTGAAATTGTGTGTAGTACTTTATCTGCTGTTTGAAATTGTTGTGTTTTCAACCGTAAGGCGGGGTCGTGTTGCGCGCCGCAACGTGGGGAAATAAGGTGTGGGTTGGGGTGATAAGGGTGGCCGAGGTAATAAGGGTGGTCAGGGGCAATAAGGATGGAAAGCGATCGAAATCGCTATTGAAAATTGATACATAAATCAATAATGTGAAATTGTGAAAGGAGACAGCAGGAGAGTTTGCAACCTGTGGGGCACCGATTGCCCCTTTGTTTGACTACTTGTGCTTTACGTGATTGATTGGTTATTGTTAAATTGGTTGATTGTAGAAAGTGCTTTGTGTGAGAATTATTTGAAATGAGGAAAATGTGGAAACATGGTTGGCCGGCTTAATTAATTGTTGATGTAATTTAATGGCTTGAGTTTACTTGGGACAAAGTTTGTCCATACATACCAGTACAATTCAAGTGTACTGACGTCCCTTTTGCCGGGGGCGCTACATTCGTGTCATGATTGTAGGTGGATCAGTAGCAGGCACTTCAGCTCATCGGCAGTAGTATCCTTCTCCTTCCACCGCCCGTTTTGGTGAGCCCCTTTCTTCCTCGGGGCCTTGTGTGGTTCATGCCACTCGGTTTAGATTTCATTTTGGTTTTGTAAGGTATAGCCGGAGCCTTGTTACCGGCAAGTATTGTATTTCCCTTTTTGTATCCTAGAGGCTCCATAGACATGTAAACTGTGGGATTGTGGCCTATGTATATGTATGGGGCGTTGTAAATATAAATTATGAACTTGTTAGTGAATTAATCACATGGTTATGTTTATGCATTATGAAATCAGTCATTATTGGTAAAATATTTGGTTAATGAGAAACAATCAACATAGGGTTAACGCGTGGGAATGAAAGGCACCCAGGTCCGCTTGACTGGGGCAACCCGGTCAGGCGCCGGTCATGTCCCTCGATTTGGGGCGTGACACATTTCCATCGCAATTGCGATTCCCGTTCGCAATTGCGAACTTTTTTGTCGCAAATGCGAACCTTCCCAGCCTCTCTTTGTTTGTGATTGTGAAGAACTTCTTCGTTTTTGCGAGGGTTCGCAATTGCGAACCCTGGATCGCAATTGCGACTTCTGCAGCTTGATTTTAGCTGTGAACCTCTAGTGTTTGCTTCATTTTACCATATTGTGAGCCCTAGGTCCGAGAATGGGCGATTTTGAGAGTGGATTTTCGCACCAAATCATAGGGTAAGTTCCTCTAACTAGTTTCAATTTTTATTTTATGTTTATACCTTAGATTTAACATCAAAATTCATGAGAATCCAAAGGAGAATTTGGGTTTTAAAGATAAACCTAGAAATTGAGATTTTTGGATTTGGACCACAATTTTGAGTATGGAATTAAGAGAAAATTAGGTATTTTAGTTCCTAAGGTCATGAGTAATCTTTATCTTCAAAAAATTTCAGATTCCAAGCACATGGGCCCGAGGGCATTTTGGTCATTTTACATAATTTCGCGTATTAGCTTAGAATTTAATTGTAGAATAAATTACTTGAATTATTATTTACGTTATAAATTTTTATTGAATAGATTTGACAATTTGATGTCGGATACTCTTGGCAAGAGAGTCGTTTCTTAGCGGTTTTGTACCGGAATTGAGGTAAGTGACTTGTCTAACCTTGCGTGGGGGAAAATTCTCCCCTAGGACATTATGTGTTGATTTAAATGCCTTGTACGCGAGATGACGGGCGTGTACTTGCACGGATTGTTGAAAAACCACCTTACTTGAACTGTTCAAATCGTGATATCCTTGTTATTTAATTGATTTAATTGTGAGATTTATCTGGTGTGAGTTAGAGAAGCATGATTAGATAGATTATCTGTCTAAGTGCCTTACTTGTCTTAATTGAATTTCCTGGAACTTGTTGATAATGGTTTTTGTGTAAATTGTAGCTATGTATTTCACATTTCTCTGTGTTTTTCCTCTTATTGATTGTGCTTGTGTTTGTGGACTGCGGGTTCAATTCCCGAAGATCCAAAGGCTGCGGGTTCGAATCCCGGAGACCTAGAGTAGCTGAGATACAGACTGCGGGTTCAATTCCCAGAGATCCTGAGTTATTGAGATACGGATTGCGGGTTCAATTCCCGGAGATCCCGAGATATTGAGATACGGAGATACGGACTGCGGGTTCAATACCCGGAGATCCAAGGGCTGCGGGTTCGATTCTCGGAGACCCAAAGTTGATGAGATACGGACTGCGGGTTTAATTCCCAGAGATCCTGAGTTATTGAGATACGGACTACGGGTTCAATTCCCGGAGATCCTGAGTAATCGAGATGTTGAGATACGGACTGTGGGTTCAATTCCCAGAGATCCAAGGGTTGCGGGTTCAATTCTCGGAGACCCAGAGATACTGATGTATGGACTGCGGGTTCGATTCCCGGAGATCCTGAGTTGATGAATATAGAGAGGGACTGCGGGTTCAATTCCCGGAGATCCTGGATGGTTGATTTATATTTTGTGATGTTGGTTATTTTTGTTAGCTTAATTGTAGACGGTTCTAGTATTAACTTTATTGCGGTTCATTCAGTCTTATTATTATTATTTGAACTGCTCGATATTATTATTATCACTATATTATTATTTCTTGGTAGGGCCCTGACCTTCCTCGTCACTACTCCATCGAGGTTAGACTTGGCACTTACTGAGTACCGCCATGGTGTACTCATACTACTCTTCTGCACACTTTTGTTGTGCAGATCCAGGTATATTAGATCAGGCACATTTCAGGTGATCTAGCAGCACTTCAGGAGACTTGAGGTACGATCTGCTACGTCCGCGGATCCGGAGAGTCTCCTTCTATTCTAATTAGTGATAGCAGTTATTTTCCCTTATTCTCGTTGTTTAGACATTCTTGATTTATAGAGTCACAGTTGTACTCTTCTTTAAGTCTGTGTTGCCCGTGGATTTTCGGGTCTTGGTAGTATGTTACTTAGTGTGTTTTGGCGAAGTGTATGTGCCGAGCGGCACTTATTACATTCCATTTACATTATTCCGCTGTTATCTTATCCTTTGTTCATGATTGTATATTTCGCATCGTGTTAGGTTTACCTAGTCGCGAATACTAGGTTCCATCATGACAGGTTCACGATTGGTGAACTAGGGTCGTGACATAAATAAACACTCTTTTGAACAGCTCTTTCCACTTTGCGGTCCTTTTTGTCGCTTCTGCAGTTCCTCAACTTTTCCCCAAGACCGCTTCTGCGGTCAACCAATCGCGTAAGCGGGTCCGCTGGTCCTCTTCTGCGGAAAAATCACCCAGGCCCATTTTTTGCTTATGCGGGCCCCCCTCTCACTTCTGCGGGACCGCTTTTGCAGTCCATTTCTGCAGAAGCGGATATACCAGATTCCATATCCTTCAGTAGCCTTTAAACCCCAAATTTCATCCAGTTGACCATTAGAAATCACCCGAGGCTCCCAGGACCCCAGCCAAAGGCGCCAAAATATCCCAAAACATCACACGAACTTTTTCCAATCATTAAAACACATCAAACAACACTAAAACCACTAAATCACATCGATTTAAGCCTAAGTTTCTTAAAAACATCCGAAATACACTTTTGATCAAAAACCCGACAAAACCACATTCGAATGACGTGAAATTTTACACACACATCACAAATCACATATCGAAGCTACCACAACTCTTAGAATTCTATTTCGACCCTCGGATCAAAATCTCACCTATCAACCGAAATTCACCAAAATACTAACTTCGCCAATTCAAGCCTAATTCTGCACCGAACCTCTAAAATCAATTCGAATCACACTCCTAAGACACAAATCACCTCCCAAAGCTAACCGAATCGCCAAAAATCACATTCGAGCCCTCTAATTCATAAGTAAACATCCGGTTGACTTTTCCAACTTAAGCCTTCCTTAATGAGACTAAGTGTCTCATTTCTTATCAAAACCAATCCAAATCAACTCTAATGCACCACATACCAATAATGAAATATGAAGACGCATAAAATGAGAGAAACAGAGCAGTAACATATGAGACGACGGGCTGGGTCGTCACATCTTCCCCAACGTAAACCAACGCTCATCCTCGAGCGTACCCAGAGTTGTACTAGAAGCCAACCAATATCCAAATGACCTTACCAAGCATATACCCGGGGTGATCCCACGTCACCCTATCTCACATAGGTCCGATAATACAACACATCTAAAATTTTACAGTCCATCTAGACCATAAACCGTAGAGCCACAGTGCACTTTCTAAAATCATACCCAGAATAAACCCGAACCAGCTGTAATAACCCACATCTGCAACCTCAGGTGAAATCACCATATAATTCAACATTCGAAACGATAGTCTCTATTAACAGCAGTTGCCCATAATACTCAATTACTGATAGGAATCTTTTATCTAAAGTCTAATTCTAACACTTTCATATACTGCCAATGATAATTAAAACACACGATAAACCGCAACCATTCCTCAGATCAACCATATGTGAAGCCACTTCCTTTTTGACTAATACCACAATAGATTTTTGGACCAAACCTCGATTTTATCCTTCTAACAAGCTGAAATCACATCTGTTTGAATTCAATGACTCCAATGATCACCTCGAACCCAACACACCACTCTAGTGATATGACACCTCAACACAGGCCTAAGCCACAACTTGCATAATACACGCACCAATGACAAACAGTTTGAACATACTCAAATCATGACAATTGACTCAAACGAAAGAGTGTTACCTCAAGCTCATCAGTCCATCACAACACAAGGCTGAGACCTCGTCTCCCATCATAGAAAGAGAATGCCTGAAGCTACCCCGAAAGGTCATACCCCAGTGTGGCCTCACCACAATACGCGATCTTATCCAAACACTATTACACATGAAGCACCTGAAGTCACTATGAAAATCGACAGCGATGCACAATTTAATGTCTTAAACCAAAGGAATTAATTACACCCATGGTGAAACAAATAACATATGTCACGCAACCTGATAGGCCATAACCAATACTCCATTTACCGAGCAATACTCAATTACTCTTCCCGCTCGACTTCCACTATGAACCCCTAATAGAACTGCACCACGTGTGCCTATAACCAACAAGTCATAATGCCTCACATCACAGAAAAAGCAACTCATAGATCTCCCTAGATCACTAACAAGTTCAATAACGATGAAATCAACATGTCCCTCAACAATACAACTCGTGACAAACAAAGCTAGCTCAAGCTAAATACGTAGCCACATCGGCCTGCCAACGAACTCAATACCAAGAAGCCTAAAACTGTTCCTTCCACTACTATAACTCCTACCGGAGTTGTACAATATGGTGACCGGCACCAAATAAATACCGAATTCCACAATCTCACCCGGTGACATGCTCGGCCACAAGAAACGCATCTGAAAAGGTCCCTCAATACTCGAACTAAGTGGATGATAGGAACCTTTACACTTGTATCCATTATAAAGGCCCAATCAAGAAAACGCAATCCTTCCTAACCGTCCGCTGGTCCTTGGAATACAAACCACTCTGCTAGAACATAATCTGATGCACTTTGCCATGAAACCTGTGGCATTTTTTGTCATAGCCCATAGCACGATAGTCTAGAATAACCCAACACTGAGACAACCAGTCTACACCCCAATATCGTTTCCACAATCTAATATACCAAGCAAGGAAAGATCTACTCGGGTCTCCAAATCCTAATAGCCACTAAATGGTGCCGATACATACAATCCACAACCACTACATAGTCTGTACCTGAGACCTCCCAGTCTCCAACTCCATATAGCACATGAATCACTGTACCTGATCCCAAATTCTGTCGGAATACATATCACACATCAAGCCATTCATTCCACGAGAGATATTCTAAGATTTTACCTGTGCCATCAACAACTCAAATATCAACAGTCGATCCAACAAGAAAATTCTGCAATACCACCAAAGTATTATCAGTTTACATCACCTTCCCATTTAACTAAACATATATCCCCGTCAAATCACTAGAATAGCAGTACCAATTTCCTTAATCATATGAAGATCGATTCTTAAATCACTTGCAGGCCCGTGCTGCTTGAGAATATAATGACTTTCCATTTCGAACTGAACCGAACCTTACACACACAAACCCCAATCCTCCATAACATATCTCATATACCGCACCACACTAGTATAACATGAGAACTACATCTCCTTTCCTAACCACAACATCTATGTATACTACTAGTCAAGAACTCTCCATCAATCCCATCTCGAGGAGACATCATTTCTCATTCGATGCTTCACATGCCCAAAGAAAATATATACATCTCCAAACGACGATAAAACTCAACGGTAACACTTCTTCCAAATTCCATTTGTACAAGCTAAACTGACACGACTAAATCCTTCTATCCAAACCAAGCTAAGCAAGCTGTCTGAATTCAAAAACTTTGCCGCACAATACCCGTAAGGGCTCATTACCTCGAACACATACAAATAATTAATCATATGCTTACCATACAGATTTGGTCTATTATCAAGCTATTTCCATTTATCAAATTTTCCTTCCTGAGTCATCATCAACTTGGTATTCCCTCTTGTTGTAGAACCAAAATGCCCCAACCCAGGCTTACCACATGAGACTCGCACATAATACCACACTATTTAAGACTCATAGGCCACTAAATACCCTCTCAAACATTTCCCAGAAATACCACATTCCAGAATACTTTACTTTGAAGAACTTCCTGCGAATCTGAATTCGTTACCATTACTTTCCAGATATTGATACATAGCATCCCATAATTAAAACAAAATACCACAAGTCTTGATCCTTTCTAATGAAAAACACTATCTCTAGCCACATACACAACCTTAAGACACCTGATTATTACATGTAAAATCTTGAACACAATAAAACCATTCTCGAGAGTCATTCACTCTTATATGACTGTAAATTACCTGGATTAACAAACAAAAACACTTGTGCCCTATTAACGCTCTGACATCGCAGGATATGATCTCATACAATACAAACAAACATCGTCCTTCTCTATGCACTGAGCATTCTATATCGACAGCAACCCTAGACATTCCGTGATTCTCATTCCCTATGAAACTTAATATAACATTTGTTAGAATTTGCTTCACTCATGCCATCATCAGCTCAATTTCTGCAACCAGGATTGATCCGCTAGCATACCTCGATGGAACCAACATAGCACATAACCATGCAATTAGCTAATCGACAGCAACCTCCCCAACTTGGCTTGAAGCCATATATCAGGACACCCTCAATAACCCCTAATGCTTTTACTCTAATAATGCCACAATATTATAGTTAGATTAAACTCAAATCATCTACTGATTTATGAAACACAGATTATCTAGTACTGGAATCCTCTACAAACCTTGCATTCATCCTCGCATCCACTGAATCCTATCTCTTAAGCGGCCCAAATTTTCAAATTACAACATGTACCTTTCAATTACACATGGTATCTTCTAACGTACACATAAGAATCATACCACTTAAGAACACTCTACATGAGATAATCCACCTGCTTCTCCTTAATTTAGTATTTCAGAACACCTTCCACCATCATACACATAACACAATCAATTTAGTCTTCCTAAGTCTGAACTCGTACTGCCACATGTAATACACTTTACTTTCCAACTAGGAGATATGAAAATATACTTCACGCGCCCATAACACGGGGCTGCAAAACAAATCGCAATAGGAAACAAACACTTAACAGTTCATCTATTATCCAGCAGACTCCTTCGTCACTTCCAAAATCACGTAGATACATCTCACGATACTATTATACTCATAACATGGATGTCCAACCGCCATTCCGCCTAATAAGGACAATACTGAACATATAAGTTCAAAATAATTGCTCACATAATCAGCACCTCGGTGCTCAATTCATAGGCAAAGATCCGGCCTCAAGTCCTCCAGACTGACCCAACATACTCACAAGGATTAGCTCACGCCCCTCGATCGGGGAATCACGAGCCATCAAGGCACATATACTACTGAGCGCTCACATGCGCATAGAGGCGTGTGGAAGAAATTTCAAGAGTTATATCTCAAGCTAAATCAAGTACGCACGATAAGAATTCCAGAATGGGAAGTTTTCCTAAAGGTTCTGCAGCCTCTCGAGGAGAAATACAAGCATCCCCGTATCGCTCCGTGAGACTCTACTAAACCTGCTCATGACTCGTGAGACCTAATAACCTAGGCTCTGGTACAAACTTGTTACGACCCAAAACCCACACTAGTCGTGATGGCACCTCTCATAAAGACAAGGCCAGTCAACTAACCCAATTCGACTCTTCAACAGTTATTAAACATAAATGAATAGAAAATACAACTTAATGGCAATAAAAGCGGTTAACTAGAACCCAACACAATCCGACCGGGGTGTCACAAGTCATGAGTATCTAAAGAAACCTGAACGCAACTACAGGGCCAATAATGTATACAAAATAAAATTTGGAGTTCAAAGATGAAATATGGTGCCACGAACACCGCCGATCACCTTGCTCAGCTACAATAGTGATACCTTCAATCCACTAATAACCTGCTACCGAGTGAGAAATACTGCAACTACACACGAGGTACTGGGAGTAAAATGAGTACTCCAACTCAGTGAGTAATAAGAATAAATAATAATTGAGCGACAAGAAATCACGTAAGAGCACTCCCTCATGCTATACAATACAGTACAACCCTTTGAGAAAAACAGTAAAACCGTGAAAATCCTTTAGAAAACATTTGGCTCAGTTAAAAACCTCTTTTGAAAATATCCTTTTCCAACAGTCAAGTAAATGAATGCATAATCAGATAGTGCAAGTTTGCACATAAGTCAGTTCTTCGGGCACATCACTATTAACAAATAACACAAGGGTATCTGGAAAACAATGCACAAAATAGCATGGATGCCAATGATATGAGACTGCTGAATGTCATGCCACGTAGTACAAATAGGTACCAATGCATGAATGAAATGCAATGCACATGACCACTGCGGCACACAACTTGATCCGTCTGGGTACCCGCGCTCATTGTGGGGGTTCAAACTCCGGAGGGGCTCTTAATGCCCAAGCACAATATCAATATCACACCGCTGTGGTATGCAACCCGATCCATCCTCATTCTAGAAATGCAAATATAACACTGCTGCGGTACGCAGCCCGATCCATGCTCAGTTCAGAAATGCACATAAGCCATTTGGGCAATATCAAAATATCAGTTCTCAATTCAAAATGTCAATAATATGTTGCTTAAGTTTTCAAATCTTAGATAATGGTTGAGTTTGTGAAACAACATTTAAAACCTTAGACCGAGATCAAAATAATATGCAAGTAATGCAAAATAGTGACGTCAAACCCTAAAAGATTCAAATAACCGGCACGAAGCCCAAAACATGGCAATCAACCCAAATCATGATAGCATCAAGTAATGTTCAGTCAATACGCAGTAAAATCACAGTCGGGACGGACAAAGTCACAATCCCCAATGGTGCTCTACCCTATGCTCATACCTGGTGTCACGACCCCAAATCCGGTCGTGATGGCGCCCAGCACACTGCTAGGCCAGCCTGACCAATTAACAACAATCACGGAGCCATAATCTCACTTTATCCAATTTAAGCATACGGAAATAATTCAACAGTGATAGATACATATTAAAAATAGGGAACCAAGTCCCAACACGTGCCAACTCCCATAGACCGAAGGGTCAAGAGTCATGAGCCTCTACGGAATATACAAGTGTAAATAGTGAATATAATTGTGCACAAGTGTGGGGTGATCAGAACAAAATATAGACAAACTGGAGAATCAGGTCCTGCGAACGCTGGCAGCTACCTCGACCGTCCAAAAGCACTCCCGAGCCGCAATGGAATCAGCTCTGCTGTAATGTACCTGGATCTGCACACAAGGTGCAGGGAGTCGGGTGTGAGTACTTCCAACTCAGCGGTAATAAAAGTAAATAATGATGAAGGGAAGAAAACCACGCAAGGCACTATCTCTTGCTACACAATACAGAACTATCATAAAACTTCAAAACACTATCATTTTATTCCTTTTCAGCATATGTGAGTAGATTATTTAGAAATCTCAATTTTTAGCTACTTTCTTTCATTATAACATACCAATACCCGGGAGAATCTCAAGCAGTGCAAGTCAGCACTCAAATCAGCCTCTCGGGCTCAGCACTCCTTAACAATTTATACCAGGAGATCCGGTCAATAAAGCAACAAATGCACATGTGCCAGTAAAGTATGAGTGCTAAAATGTTATGCCACGTAGTACACGTAAACCAATGTATGTATGCCATGCAATGCATATGATCTCTACGGCGTGTAGCCCGATCCTTTTGGGTACCCGTGCTCACTGGGGGTGTCCAGACTCCGGAGGGGCTCCTACAGCCCAAGCACAATATCAATATCACACCTGCTGCGGCGCGCAGCCCGATCCATATACCACTGCGGCGTGCAATCCGATCCATGCATGTGTATGCATATGCTCACATGAATGTCATGCCCTAACATACTGCCCCTCAGCCCCAATCAGTCTAACAAATAATCAAGAAAGCCCTACGGCAACAATATCATATTAGCTCACAGCAAAACATGTTATTAAGACCTTGTTCAAGTTTTTCATAACCTTATAAAAATGCCGAATAGCAATAATTCCATTTTAAACCTTAAATTTAGAATAAAATATGCTCAGTGTTATCAAAACAGTGATACCAATCCCTGAAGGACTCAAATAATTGGCACGAAGCCCAAACATGATAATTAGTCCAATTCATTTCAACAATTAGGTGTTATTATTTATTACGCGGAACGGACCAAGTCACAATCCCCAATGGTGCTCTACCCCACGCCCGTTATCCGGCGTGCAAGTCACCTCAACACAGCACTAAGATGTGCAAGTCCGGGGTTTACTAACCCTCAAGACATCATTTACAAGTATTACCCACCTCGAACCGACGAAAGCTCATGCCCGCGATGCCTTAGCTCCTCGAACCGGCATCCACGCACGTCAAAAATAGCACAAATCAGCACAAATATATCAAAATAGGCTAATGGAACATAACCCAATCGAAAGAACTCGAAAAATATAAAAAATCACGAAATTGGCAAATCCCGAGCCCCGGGCCCACATCTCGAAAAATTTTGAAACTCATATTTCCAGAACCCTCGTCTCGCAACGAGTCCGTACATATAAAATTTACCAAAATCGGACTCCATTTGCCCACTCAAATCAGTATTTTTCTTCAATTTAGGCTTAGGGCTCAACCCACCTTTAATCTTCCATTTACATAAATTTAACCAAGGATTTCATGATGAAATGATGTAATTAAGCCACAAAACTTACCTCCGATGAAACCCCGATGATTTCCCAGCAAATCTCCCGTCAATACTTCTCTTGGAACTCAAAAATGAGGGTTTTGGGTATGGGGTTCGCGACTGGACTGTTCTGTTATATTAATTCACTGACTGTCAGGCAACCTTTCGCGATCGCAGCCCCAGGCTCGCGATCGCGATGAACAAATTCACCGGACCCCAAAATTACTCTACGCGATCGCGACACTCCCTACGCGATCGCACCGACTCACGCCTCAACACTACGCGATCGCGTGAAACCACCCGCGATTGCACTGCTCTAAATCCCAGACTTACACGATCGCACACTAAACATCGCGATCGCGATGCACAACCAGTCGACCTTACGCGATCGCATCACTCCTTCCGCGATCGCGAAGAACAATTTTCCGGCCTCATTCCAATACACTACGCGATCGCAGTCTCCCCTTGCGATCGCAGAGCTTCCCAGCTTTACCCTACGCGATCGCAGACCTAGCTTCGCGATCGCGAAGCACAAAAATCTTCTGCACTAATTGCAGCAGAAAACAGCAGTGCCTTTGGCACAAATTGGTCCGTTTGGACCCCCGAATTCATCCCGAGGCTCCCGGGCCCCAGCGAAAACCACCAACATACTCCAAAACACGATACGAACTTGTTCCAATCATAAAAACACCATCCTAAACATCAAAATCACCAATTACACACGGATTCAAGCCTAGGTTTCTTCAAAACTTCCAAATTACACATTCCATCAAAAACCCGACCAAACGACGTCCGAATGACCTGAAATTTTGCAGGCACATCCCAAATCACCTAACGGAGCTACTGCAACTGTCGTAATTCCATTCCGACTCCCGGATGAAAATCTCACCTATCGATCGGATTTCGCCAAAATTCAATCTTAGCCAATTCAAGCCTATTTCTACATCGGGCCTCCAAATTCAATTCCGATTGCTCTCCTAAGTCATAAATGATCCCCCGAAACTAGTCGAATCATCAGAATCTGATTTCGAGCACTCTAACTCGATAGTCAACTCTAGGTTGACTTTCCATATTCCAAACTTCCTTCAAACATGTTATTTGCTTCATTTTCAATTCAATTCACTCCTAACTCACCCGATAGGCTCTAACACTGATATAAAAGCATAAAACATGTAACTGTAACATAACGGGGTGGTAAATTCCCGTAACGACGGACCGGGTCGTTACATTCTCCCCAACTTAAACAAACGCTCGTCCTCGAGCGGACTCAGAGTTGTACTAGAAACAACTCAATAACTGAATGACCTTACCAAGCATATACTCGGGCAATCATACGTCACCCTATCTCACATAAGTCCGAAAACACCATATAGTCAAAATTTCACAGACCATCTGAACCATAAATCACATTGCACTTTCTGAAATCATATGCCAAATGCAAATCCCATGCCTATACTCAGGATACACTCGAATCCACTGCAATAACCCATACTCACCACTCCGGTGAGATCATATGATGTATCAAACAACCCAATCACTCGAGACAAAAGTCTCTAATCACACAATTTCCCATGATAACAAAATACCAACTGAAAAACCCTCTTCATTAGATAGAGTCTTGTTCCAACACCTTCATATCATGCCCACGGCAACCGAACACGCGATATATCGAACCCATCTCTCAGGTCAACCATTCATGAATCCATTTCACTTTTAACTGATACCACAATAGGTTTCGGACCCAAATCTCGGTATTACCTTTCTAACCAGCTGAAATCACATATACTCACACTCACAATTGGCTCCAACGCTCATTTCGATCATAACACACCGCACTGGTGATTTGACATCTCAACACCGACCTAAGCCACAACGAGCACAACATAGGCTCCAATAGAAACGTCTGAACACACTCGAATCATGACAGCTCAAATCATGACAACTGGCTCCAGCAAAAGAGCTGCAATTCAATTCCTCTGTGCCATCATAACATAGAACTGAGATCGCGTCTTGCATTATAGAAATAGAGTACCTGAATCCTCCTCGAGAGGTCATAACATCACGTGGCCTTGCTACGATTCGTGATTCTATCCCAACATTATTACTCATGAAGCACCTCAAGCCACTAAGCTCAAAACGGTTAGCCACGCACAGATCTAGGTCTTGAACCCAAGCAATCAACCTCACCCACGGTGAAACAATTAACGTATGCTATTAAATCCTGAAAGGACACAACCGATGTGCCATTCGCCAAGCGATACTCAAAACGGTCTTTTCCTCGTAAGCGAGGAAGTATTGTATACCAGGTAGCATATAACTAACTATATTTTCACAATATTCGGTTGCGGCGTGCAACCCGCTCCAACGACATACCCGTGGCGGCGTGCCACCCGATCCGGATACCATACCTGTGGCGGTGTGCCACCCGATCCACGCATAAATCTCGCAAAATGGAAATGCATATCGAGTCAAATTTTCTCATTACAGCAAACATATATATATATATAGTCTCAAGCTCGGCCACATGAAACGCATCCGACAACGTTTCTCAATACTGGAACTGAATCAATGGTAGATACCTCTACACTGACATCCGCCACGAAATCCCAACTGACAAAGCAATACCTACTAGTCGTCCGCCGACCCTAAGGTACATTTACCCTGCTGGAGTATGATCTGATGCGCTCTGCCATGCAGTTGTGCCATTTTCCGACATAGTCCATATCACATTAGTCTAGGCGACCCGACTCATGTCAACCAGTCTTAAATAAGGTATCATAACCCAAATTCATCATATCAAGCTAAGAGGGAGCCACTAGGGCTTCCGATTTCCAATAATCACAAAACGGTGCCGATACACGCAATATACAACCACTGCATAGGCGGATTACGAGAACTTCTAGTCTCCAACACATATATAACACATGGATCGCTATACCTGGTTCCACACTCCACCGTACGAATACATAACGCACATCAAGCGTCCATTCATACCACGAAAGCCATTCGGAAATTTCCTTTTGCCATTTACAACTCAATCATCAATGTCAATCTAACAAGAGGATACCACCACACCACTAAATATTATCAGTTTATATTACCTGGCCCTTTTTGGATCATATTCCCTGCCAAGTTAATAGAATAGCAGTACCATTTTCTTAAATTATCATAAAGATCGATTCTTAATTCACCTGCAGCTGTCCGCGCTGCTCAATAATTTTATTGACTTCCCATATACTATGAACTTATCTCAAAACCTAGAATATACCATTATCAACCTTTTCATAACACACCGCATATACAATACCATACTAAGATAACATGGAAATTCTTATCCCTTTCCTACGCCGCAAACATCGACGCACTCAACTAGTCAAGGACTTTTATGATCCCATATAGAGAAAACTCATTTTTCAAACCACATTAAAACACATCATAAACTCTTTCTCCCAATCACATTGCATAAGTTAAACTGCCAGGACTGAGTCCTTATACCCATATTATACCCATATCGGGTTACACGACTGCCAGCACTCAAAAGCTTTATTGCACAATATCCGCAAGACTCATTACTTCAACCACATACCAGGAATTAGTCGTATTCTTTATCATACCGCTTCGGTTTATTAACAAGTTGTTCCATTTACCCAGTTTCCTTTCTGATTCATCTTTGATTTAATATTAGCCATTACTGTAGCACCATAACACATCAACTCATTCCACACGAGACTCGTACATAAGACCACACAGTCTAAGACACATAGGCCACTGAATACTCTATCAATATTTCCCAGAAGGATCACATCCTACAATACTTTATTTTGAAGAACCTCTTGCGATTTGAATTAGTATTTTTTTACCTTCCAATAGAATCCCATCATTCACATAATATAACACAAGTACCGATCTCTTCTAACGAAACCACCATCTTTAGCCACATGCACAATCTTAAGACACCTGACTGTTACAAGCAAAATCTTGAACACCGTAAACAATTCTCGGGCGTCAGTCATCCTTATTCAGCTGTAATTCAACTGTCTTATTGAACAGAACCACTCGTGCCTTATTAGAACTATGACACTGCAGATCATGATTACATACAGATACAATTAGCTATCTTTCTTTTCTATACACCGAACATTCTTTACCAACATAAGTTCACAACATCCTAGTATTTCTTCATATCTACGAAGCACCATAACCTTTATCAAAATTTCCCAACATACCTAGAGACAGAGCCAACACAACACACGACAGTGCAATCAGTTAATCAATAACAACCTCCCCAACTTAGCTCGAAGCCATTCATCAAAGCACTTTCAACCACTCATATCATTATTACTCAAGTGATGCCGAAATGTTAATATGAGATTAAACTCAAGTCATTTACAAGCCTTGATAGAGACTCGAATCATAAGAGACCTTAGCTCTTCTGCAATTCTTGCAGATATACACGCACCACCAATAAGCCTACTCTCTTTAGGTGACAGAAATCTTTCTAAGTCCCAAATTTTCCAAATTTTCGGCAGAGTTTCCTTTGTAATTTGGCCTATCCACCTGCCAGAGAATCACCAAACCATTCTAACAATACATTCACAACTCGACAAGACATCACAATGCATATCGACAACATTAGTCTCAATACTATACAAATCATATTATCATATTTGGTACATGAACATGCGTTGTACCTACTCGAATCATAACACATATCAACTACCTTTCAATTACACATGAGAACCAATCCACCTATCTCGCCTCAATTTAGCATTTCAACACAATACCTTCCACCAGGATACACATAGCATAATCATTTTAGTCTTCCTGAGTTTGAACTCGTTCAACTACACATAAGGCACTTCATCCTCCAATTAAGAGGCGATGAAAATATTTCTCACGCCCATAGCTAGGGCTACATATCAAATGACAATAAAGATCAATACCGATCGAATGAACTTCATAATACCGGCTCGCGAAATTAGTACCTTGGTGCTCAAGCCATAGACAAGGATCTGGCCTCATGTCCTCCCGACTGGCCCAACATGAACTCACGGAGATTATCTCTCGCCCCTCGATCGGGGGATTGCAAGCCATAAGTCAATTATATTACTGAGCGCTCGATGCGTACACAGACGTGTGGAAGGAATTTCAAAAATTATATCTCAAGTCGAATCAAGTGCGCACGATAAGAATTCCAAGAAATGTGAAGTGTTTCCTAAAGGTTCGCAGCCTCCCGAGGATAAGTACAGGCGTCCCCGTACCGATCCACAAGACTCTACCAACCGGCTCAAGACTCATGAGGCCTAGTAAACCTAGGCTCTGATACCAACTTGTCACGACCCCAAATCCGGTCGTGATGGCGCCCAACACACTGCTAGGCCAGCCCGACCAATTAACAACAATCACGGAGCCATAAGCTCACTTTATCCAATTTAAGCATACGGAAATAATTCAACAATGATAGATACATATTAAAAACAGGGAACCAAGTCCCAACACGTGCCAACTCCCATAGACCGAAGGGTCAAGAGTCATGAGCCTCTACAGAGTATACCAAGTGTAAATAGTGAATATAACCGTGCACAAGTGTGGGATGATCAGAACAAAATATAGACAAACTGGAGAATCAGGTCCTGCGAACGCTGGCAGCTACCTCGACTGTCCAAAAGCACTCCCGAGCCGCAATGGAATCAGCTCTGCTGTAATGTACCTGGATCTGCACACAAGGTGCAGGGAGTCGGGTGTGAGTACTTCCAACTCAGCGGTAATAAAAGTAAATAATGCTGAAGGGAAGAAAACCACGCAAGGCACTATCTCTTGCTACACAATACAGAACTATCATAAAACTTCAAAACACTATCATTTTATTCCTTTTCAGCATATGTGAGTAGATTATTTAGAAATCTCAATTTTTAGCTACTTTCTTTCATTATAACATACCAATACCCGGGAGAATCTCAAGCAGTGCAAGTCAGCACTCAAATCAGCCTCTCGGGCTCAGCACTCCTTAACAATTTATACCAGGAGATCTGGTCAATAAAGCAACAAATGCACATGTGCCAGTAAAGTATGAGTGCTAAAATGTTATGCCACGTAGTACACGTAAGCCAATGTATGTATGCCATGCAATGCATATGACCGCTACGGCGTGTAGCCCGATCCTTTTGGGTACCCGTGCTCACTGGGGGTGTCCAGACTCCGGAGGGGCTCCTACAGCCCAAGCACAATATCAATATCACACCTGCTGCGGCGCGCAGCCCGATCCATATACCACTGCGGCGTGCAGTCCGATCCATGCATGTGTATTTATATGCTCACATGAATGTCATGTCCTAACATATGGCCCTCGGCCCCAATCAGTCTAACAAATAATCAAGAAAGCCCTACGGCAACAATATCATATTAGCTCACAACAAAGAATGTTATTAAGACCTTGTTCAAGTTTTTCATAACCTTATAAAAATGCTGAATAGCAATAATTCCATTTTAAACCTTAAATTTAGAATAAAATATGCACAGTGTTATAAAAAAAGTGATACCAATCCCCGAAGGATTCAAATAATTGGCACGAAGCCCAAACATGATAATTAGTCCAATTCATTTCAACAATTAGGTGTTATTATTTATTACGCGGGACGGACCAAGTCAAAATCCCCAATGGTGCTCTACCCCACGCCCGTTATCCGGCGTGCAGGTCACCTCGACACAGTACTAAGATGTGCAAGTCCGGGGTTTACTAACCCTCAGGACATCATTTACATGTATTACCCACCTCGAACCGACGAAAGCTCATGCCCGCGACGCCTTAGCTCCTCGAACCGGCATCCACGCACGTCAAAACTAGCACAAATCAGCACAAATATATCAAAATAGGCTAATGGAACATAACCCAATCGAAAGAACTCGAAAAATATCAAAAATCACGAAATTGGCAAATCCCGAGCCCCGGGCCCACATCTCGAAAAATTTCGAAACTCATATTTCCAGAACCCTCTCTCACCACGAGTCCGTACATATAAAATTTACCAAAATCGGACTCCATTTGCCCACTCAAATCGGTGTTTTTCTTCAATTTAGGCTTAGGGCTCAAACTCACCTTTAATCTTCCATTTACAGAAATTTAACCAAGGATTTCATGATGAAATGATGTAGTTAAGCCACAAAACTTACCTCCGACGAAACCCCGATGATTTCCCAGCAAATCTCCCGTCAATACTTCTCTTTGAACTCAAAAAAGGGGGTTTTGGGTATGGGGTTCGCGACTGGACTGTTCTGTTATATTAATTAACTGACTACCAGGCGACCTTCTGCGATCGCAGCCCCAGGCTCGCGATCGCGATGAACAAATTCACCGGACCCCAAAATTACTCTACGCGATCGCGACACTCCCTACGCGATCGCACCGACTCACGCCTCAACACTACGCGATCGCGTGAAACCACCCGCGATCGCACTGCTCTAAATCCAAGACTTACGCAATCGTACACTACACATCGTGATCGCGATGCACAACCAGTCGACCTTACGTGATCGCATCACTCATTCCGCGATCGCGAAGAACAATTTTCCGGCCTCATTCCAATACACTACGCGATCGCAGTCTCCCCCTTGCGATCGCAGAGCTTCCCAGCTTTACCCTACGCGATCGCAGACCTAGCTTCGCGATCGCGAAGCACAAAAATCGTCTACACTAATTGCAGCAGAAACAACAGTGCCTTTGTCACAAATTGGTCCGTTTGGACCCCCGAATTCATCCCGAGGCTCCCGATGCCCCAGCGAAAACCGCCAACATACTCCAAAACACGATACGAACTTGTTCCAATCATAAAAACACCATCCTAAACATCAAAATCACCAATTACACACGGATTCAAGCCTAGGTTTCTTCAAAACTTCCAAATTACACATTCCATCAAAAACTCGACCAAACGACGTCCGAATGACTTGAAATTTTGCAGGCACGTCCAAAATCACCTAATGGAGCTACTGCAACTGTTGGAATTCCATTCCGACTCCTGGATGAAAATCTCACCTATCGATCGGATTTCGCCAAAATTCATGTCACGCCCCAAATCGAGGGACATGACCGGCGCCTGACCGGGTTGCCCCAGTCAAGCGGACCTGGGTGCCTTTCATTCCCACGCGTTACCCCTGTGATGACTATTTCTCTTTAACCAAATATATTACTAATCATAATTGATTTCACATTAAACAAATAAAATGATACGAGTGATTCATTAACAAGATTTCAACTTTTACAACGCCCGACATAACACCTTATATATATAAGACCTGGAGTCCCACAGTTTACATGTCTACAGAGCCTCTAGGATACAAAAGGGAAATACAATACTTGCCGGTAACAAGGCTCCGGCTATACCTTTCAAAACTAAAATGAAATCCAAACCGAAGTGGCAAGAACCACACAAGGCCCCGAGGAAGAAAGGGGCTCACCAAGACGGGCAATGGAAGGAGAAGAATACTACTGCCGACGAGCTGAAGTGCCTGCTACTGATCCACCTACAATCATGACACGAATGTAGCGCCCCCGGCAAAAGGGACGTCAGTACACTTGAATTGTACCGGTATGTATGGACAAACTTTGTCCCAAGTAAACTCAAGCCATTAAATTACATCAACAATTAATTAAGCCAACCAACCATGTTTCCACATTTTCCTCATTTCAAATAATTCTCACACAAAGCACTTTCCACGATCAACCAATTTAACAATAACCAATCAATCACGTAAAACACAAGTAGTCAAACAAAGGGGCAATCAGTGCCCCACAGGTTGCAAACTCTCCTGCTGTCTCCTTTCACAATTTCACATTATTGATTTATGTATCAATTTTCAATAGCGATTTCGATCGCTTTCCATCCTTATTGCCCCTGACCACCCTTATTACCTCGGCCACCCTTATCACCCCAACCCACACCTTATTTCACCACGTCGCGGCGCGCGACACGACCCCGCCTTACAGTTGAAAACACAACAATTTCAAACAACAGATAAGGTACTACACACAATTTCAACAAGTTCAAATAAGCAACTTGCACATTGTTTCATGTTCTCAATTACTTCTCAAGCCAATATCACAACCAAGTTACAATATTTCCACAATTCAAGGGTTTCATCTCTTTCCACAATAACCAATTCTCAAGTGTTTCGTTTGTTTTTCCACAAGGTGCCATATAGGCCATCATAGTCATTATTCACAATTCTTTTGCCAAATTAAACTCTCATTTTACATTACTCATAACTCAACAACAAACTTTGAATATCCAACAACAACATCAAGAATTTCACACGATTTGTCAATTTAACCCGAAACAAACAACTTCACACACATAGGCGATTTCACAAGAATCAAAATTAGCCATACATACCTGGTGATGATTTTTCCTCCTACTTTATGCTTACCCAAGATATCCTACTCTTGCCAACCTTGTTCTTGAAGACTCTTACTTCTACTCACTTCTTTTTACTAGAAATCAAGTTCAATAATCATGCATGAGTGTAAAAATTCTATTTTCAAAAGCTATTATATGCAAACCTCTCTTTACCCAATTAAAACTGAAAATCAAAGAAAATAGTTAGGGTTTTTACCTTGAAAATATTGGGGAAGTTGAATCCTTGCCCTAGAATCCCTTGGAATTAAGTAGTTGAAACAATCCTTGAAGATGAAGAACTTCTCTCTCTAAAACCCCTCTCTTCTCTCTCTAATTTTGGTGAGATGATATGATAAAATGAAGAAGAAAGGTGTTATATTAAAGAAGAGATCGGGTCAAAATGTTACAAAAATCTGGGCCGGGGTCAAATATGCGGTCACTATGCGACCGCAGAATCAACATGCGGTCCGCATAGTGGCCGCAGAATGGCTCAAAAAATTACGCAGGCTCTGGAACGATTTGCGGTCACTATGCGGACCGCATGTTGATTCCGCGGTCGCAAAAGTGCACCGCAGATTGACATGCGATCGCATATCGACCGCACATTGGACACAATTTTGGGCGACTTTCTGGAACGATTTGCGGTCACTATGCGGACCGCATATTGATTCTGCGGTCGCAAAAGTGCACCGCAGATTGACATTTTTCTGGAAAAAATTTTATTCTACATTTTGAAACTTAAATCACTACCAAGGGTCCGAACCGCGGCTCGCAAGCTCGCCGCGAAGAATTTTACGCATTCCTAACACATCATTCGGACCATGGCACTACATCTACTAGGTTTTATGCACAAAAAATTTCACGGGGCCTTACATCCTCCCCCCCTTAAGATCATTCGTCCTCGAATGAGGATTTTGAAATAAATGAGTTTTGAAAGACATGATATGTAAGCTATCAAAATTTTGACTAACTCTTATATTTTAGAAAAATTTCGCCAGAGTTTCCTTTGTATTATGGACATATCCACCTGTCAGAGGGCCCCCGAAACACATTACCAAACAACAATATACAACTACAACACTTTTTTCACAACCTGGTATACACTTCCTTACCTCAACGAATGCACATATTCTATCACATTGTTACAATTTCACAGAAACTAGTCACTTCAATGAATTCTCACCTTATTAGGCCAATTTAACACCATGCACACTCAACAACCCATTACCAATCTATACTTACTATTAGTCGTTTATTTAACACATAAATCTCATTACAAAACACAGGAGACTTTACTAATACTAAGAGAGAAACAACTTGACAAGATGACAGTTACTAGGAGTAGAAGGGTCACCTAATTTCTTCTAGGCTTGATCAAACAAATGGGGGTACTTTTCTTTCATCTCTTTTTCTGCTTCCCATGTGGCCTCCTCAACTTGTTGACTTCGCCACAATACTTTAACGGAGGCAACTTCCTTATTTCTCAACTTACGGACTTGCCTATCAAGAATGGTGACCGGAACTTCTTCATATGACAAATCTTCATTAACCTCTATAGTTTCAACTGGCATGATGGTGGATGGATCTCCAATCACTTTCTTCAACATGGACACATGGAATACCGGATGCACTGACGACATCTCAGGAGGCAACTCTAGCCTATAAGCAACTTGACCAATCCTTTGAACGATCCGATATGGCCCGACATACCTAGGACTCAATTTCCCTTTCTTTCCGAATCGCATGACTCCCTTCATAGGAGATACCCTCAAGAACACCCAATCATCGACTTGAAACTCCAAATCCCTTCGACGAACGTCCGCATAGGACTTTTGACGACTCTGTGCTGTTTTCATTCTCTCCTGAATAACCTTGACCTTTTCCATAGCTTCGTACACCATATCTGGCCCTAGCAATTCCGCTTCACCTACTTCAAACCACCCGATTGGCGATCTACATCTTCTCCCGTACAATGCCTCAAACGGGGCCATTTGAATGCTAGCATGATAGCTGTTATTGTAAGCAAATTCTATCAGTGGCAAGTGTTCATCCCAATTACCTTTAAAATCTAAGACACAAGCCCGTAACATATCTTCAAGTGTCTGAATGGTCCGCTCGGCCTGTCCATCGGTCTGTGGATGGAAAGCTGTGCTGAGATTCACCTGAGTTCCCAAACCTTGCTGAAACTTCTTCCAAAAGTTAGCTGTGAACTGAGCTCCGCGATCCGAGATAATAGAAAGTGGAGTACCATGAAGCCTTACTATCTCCTCGATGTACGACCTTGCATATTGCTCCGCAGTATCAGTAGACTTGACTGGCCGGAAGTGAGCTGATTTGGTGAGTCGATCCACTATCACCCATATTGAGTCAAACTTATGCTGAGTGCGAGGTAACCCCAACACGAAATCCATATTGATCATCTCCCATTTCCACCTTGGTATTTCTATATGTTGAGTTAATCCACTGGGCCGTTGATGATCGGCCTTCACTTGTTGACAGTTCGGACATTTAGCTACAAAGCTTGCCACATCCCTTTTCATACCATTCCACCAATAAATCTCCTTAAGGTCATGATACATTTTCGTGGAACATGGGTGTACCGAATACTAGGAAATATGAGCCTCTGCCATTACCCTCTCCCGAAGCTCGTCCACACCCGGAACACATAGTCTTATCTTGACACCGCAATACACCATCTTCGCTGCTGAGTACAAATGCTGAGGTCTTGTCATTCATGACTGCTTCCTTCACCCGAACCAATGCTGGATCCATGAACTGTTTTTCCTTGATTTCCGCGACCAATGATGATTCTGCTCCATTATGCACCAAAATATCCCCCTCGTCTGACGCCGAGATACGAACCCCCAAACTGGCTAATTGGTAAACCTCTCGAGCCATGGGTCTCTGATCCACACCCAAATGAGCGAAACTACCCATGGATTTTCGACTAAGAGCATCGGCTACCACATTTGCCTTCCCTAGATGATACAATATGTCCATATCATAGTCCTTGAGTAGTTCTAACCACCGCCGCTGTCTCAGATTCAGCTCTTTCTGCTTGAACAAATATCGGAGGCTCTTGTGGTCTGAAAACACATCTACATGTACCCCATAAAGATAGTGTCGCCATATTTTCAAGGAAAACACAACAGCTGCAAGTTCCAAATCATGCGTCGGATAATTCTTCTCATGGTTCTTGAGTTGTCTGGAAGCATAAGCTATAACCTTTCCGTGCTGCATCAATACACATCCCAAACCGACTCTGGAGGCATCACAATAGACTACAAATCCCTCTGTGCCTTCTGGCAAGGCCAATACCGGTGCCGAGGTCAATCTTGACTTCAATTCTTGGAAACTTTTCTCACATGCTTCGGACCACTGGAACTTAACTGCTTTCTGCGTCAATTTAGTCAATGGGGAGGCGAGGGTTGAGAATCCCTCTACAAACCTCCGATAGTACCGTGCCAGACCCAAAAAGCTGCGAATCTCTGTCGGGGTCGTGGGTCTAGGCCAATCTTTCACTGCCGCAATCTTCTGAGGATCCACCATAATTCCCTCACTGGAAATAACATGCCCTAGAAAAGCTACGGACTCCAACCAAAACTCACATTTTGAGAACTTGGCATACAATTGATGCTGATGAAGGGTCTGCAATGCTGCTCTGAGGTGAACGGCATGATCTTCCCTGCTCCGAGAGTAGATGAGAATATCGTCAATGAATACAATCACAAAGGAATCTAGGAATGGCTTGAAAACCCGATTCATAAGGTCCATGAAAGCCGCTGGGGCATTGGTTAGCCCAAAAGACATGACCAAAAACTCGAAGTGACCATAACGAGTTCTGAAGGCGGTCTTAGGAATATCCTGCTCCCTGATTTTCAACTGGTGGTACCCAGACCGTAAATCAATCTTTGAGAAGAACCTCGCTCCCCGCAATTGGTCAAACAGATCATCCACTCGAGGCAAAGGATATTTATTCTTGATGGTGACTTTGTTGAGCTGCCGATAATCAATACACATTCGAAGTGACCCATCCTTCTTCTTGACAAAAAGAACCGGAGCACCCCACGGCGACACACTCGGTCGTATGAACCCTTTCTCTAATAAATCCCTCAGCTGCTCCTTTAACTCCCTTAACTCTGCTGGCGCCATTCTGTATGGTGGAATGGATATTGGCTGAGTATCCGGCATTACATCGATCCCGAAATCAATCTCCCTATCCGGCGGGATGCCTGGAAGCTCATCTGGAAACACTTCAGGAAATTCATTCACAATTGGCACGGACTCGAGGATAGGCACATCCGAGGTGGTGTCCGTTACCCGAACCAGGTGATAGATACACCCCTTCTTAATCATCTTCGAAGCCTTAAGGTAGGAAATAAACCTACCCCTTGGCACCACACCATTTCCTCTCCATTCAATAACTGGCTCGTTAGGGAACTCGAGCCTCATAACTCTCGTTCGACAGTCAAGTTTGGCAAAGCACGAATAGAGCCAATCCATCCCCAAAATTACATCAAAGTCTACCATCCCAAGCTCAATAAGATCGGCTGTGGTATCACGACCACCCACCGTAACAACACAATTCCTATAGACTCGTGAGGCTATAATAGAATCACCAATCGGAGTTGACACAGAGAACGGCTCATAAAGCTGTTCGGGTTCTATCCCAAAACTTGAAGCAATGAATGGAGTAACATAAGACAAGGAGGACCCCGGATCAATAAGGGCATAGCAATCAATAGTCTGAACAGACAGGATACCTGTAACAACATCTGGAGAAGCCTCGGCATTTTGGCGACCACTCAATGCATAGAATCGGCTAGGTCCACCCCTACCCCGAGCTCCACCCCTAGCTGCACCACGCCCTACTGCTGCTGGAGTACGCGCTGATGATGTAGCAGCTGAAGAACCGGATGACTGAGCAGATCCCCTACCTATACCCTGACGACGGGGTGCACGGCAGTCCCGCTGAATGTGACCTCTCACCCCGCACCCGAAGCACACTGGAAGGTCAAGGTAGCAAGTTTCTGTATGAAATCTCCCACACTCGGGGCATGTAGGTCTCCCCTGCTGCTGGGATCTCACCCCAGGATGACCAGACTGACGAGACCTCCTGCTGTCTGAACCAGGTCTCGAGTAACTGCCCTGCTGATGACCGTGCACGGATGGCGGTGCACTCGCGGAGGACTGAGCATATGACTGGGATGGCCCTGATGACCCCTTCCCTGGAAGTGATCTCCCCGAACGACCCATTGACCGGGCCCTGCTGCTACTTTCTCTTTCTGCACGAATCTTCAATTTCCTGGCCTCTGTGGCCTGAGCAAACCCCACAATCCTCCCATAGTTCATGCCTGAGTGCAAAGTTGCTGTGGCGGCCTCATTCACTACCGAAGGGCTAAGGCCCTGAACAAACCGTCGAACCCGGGCATCCATGGTCGACACTAAATGAGGAGCGTACTTGGACAACCTTACGAACTCCATGTGATACTCCCAAACACTCATACCGCCCTGTTTGAGAACCTCGAACTCAGTGGCACGGGCTGCCATTGCCTCAGCAGGTAAGAAGTGGTCTATGAATGCATCTACGAACTCATCCCATCTGGCCGGAGGGCTCCCTTCTTCACGGGAATCCTCCCACATTTCGAACCATGAACGTGCCGCTCCCTTCAGCCTGTAAGAGGCCAACTCTACCCCCTCTATATCTGTAGCCTTCATCACTCTGAGGGTCTTGTATATCTCATCAAGGAATTCCTGTGGGTCAGCCTCTGGATCGGTGCCTGAAAATTCTGGAGGGGCCAATCGCAAGAATTGATGGACTCTGGAGCCAAAAGAATCTCCCTCTCCGCTGGAGGATGCAGGGGCATCATGGGATCTCTGGGCCTAGGCAGCCACTAACTGTGTTAACATATGGATGGCTCCCCTAAGTTCTTCATTAGAGATACCAGAGCCCGAAGCGGGAACTGTATCTGAGTCAGGAACACCGGCAGGAGGAATGGTGGCATCCTTTGCCGCGGCTGGAATAGGGACACTTGGGTTTTGAACAGATGGGCCAGGCAAATTCGGGACTGGTGGGTCATTCTCTCCCACGGCATCGGGTACATGATTAACAGCTGCACTTGGGCCGGCATTGGCCCTAAGGCCAAGTCTAGCCTTCTTCTTAGGTGCCATATTCTGAAAATTTGGGAACAAGGCACGAATTAGACACGGATATCTCCACATTGCACTTTACCGCACGATATAGATTATCAAAGAAGTAGGTAAATTCCTAAATGCCCGTGTAGCCCCCTACTTATATGATGTGGTCGACAACACACCTATAAGAAGGGCACTACTAGACACGGCTCCGAGACATCCTAGGACACTTTAAAACCTTAGGCTCTGATACCAAGTTTGTCACGCCCCAAATCGAGGGACATGACCGGCGCCTGACCGGGTTGCCCCAGTCAAGCGGACCTGGGTGCCTTTCATTCCCACGCGTTACCCCTGTGATGACTATTTCTCTTTAACCAAATATATTACTAATCATAATTGATTTCACATTAAACAAATAAAATGATACGAGTGATTCATTAACAAGATTTCAACTTTTACAACGCCCGACATAACACCTTATATATATAAGACCTGGAGTCCCACAGTTTACATGTCTACAGAGCCTCTAGGATACAAAAGGGAAATACAATACTTGCCGGTAACAAGGCTCCGGCTATACCTTTCAAAACTAAAATGAAATCCAAACCGAAGTGGCAAGAACCACACAAGGCCCCGAGGAAGAAAGGGGCTCACCAAGACGGGCAGTGGAAGGAGAAGAATACTACCGCCGACGAGCTGAAGTGCCTGCTACTGATCCACCTACAATCATGACACGAATGTAGCGCCCCCGGCAAAAGGGACGTCAGTACACTTGAATTGTACCGGTATGTATGGACAAACTTTGTCCCAAGTAAACTCAAGCCATTAAATTACATCAACAATCAATTAAGCCAGCCAACCATGTTTCCACATTTTCCTCATTTCAAATAATTCTCACACAAAGCACTTTCCACGATCAACCAATTTAACAATAACCAATCAATCACGTAAAACACAAGTAGTCAAACAAAGGGGCAATCAGTGCCCCACAGGTTGCAAACTCTCCTGCCGTCTCCTTTCACAATTTCACATTATTGATTTATGTATCAATTTTCAATAGCGATTTCGATCGCTTTCCATCCTTATTGCCCCTGACCACCCTTATTACCTCGGCCACCCTTATCACCCCAACCCACACCTTATTTCACCACGCCGCGGCGCGCGACACGACCCCGCCTTACAGTTGAAAACACAACAATTTCAAATAGCAGATAAGGTACTACACACAATTTCAACAAGTTCAAATAAGCAACTTGCACATTGTTTCATGTTCTCAATTACTTCTCAATTCAATATCACAACCATGTTACAATATTTCCACAATTCAAGGGTTTCATCTCTTTCCACAATAACCAATTCTCAAGTGTTTCGTTTGTTTTTCCACAAGGTGCCATATAGGCCATCATAGTCATTATTCACAATTCTTTTGCCAAATTAAACTCTCATTTTACATTACTCATAACTCAACAACAAACTTTGAATATCCAACAACAACATCAAGAATTTCACACGATTTGTCAATTTAACCCGAAACAAACAACTTCACACACATAGGCGATTTCACAAGAATCAAAATTAGCCATACATACCTGGTGATGATTTTTTCTCCTACTTTATGCTTACCCAAGATATCCTACTCTTGCCAACCTTGTTCTTGAAGACTCTTACTTCTACTCACTTCTTTTTACTAGAAATCAAGTTCAATAATCATGCATGAGTGTAAAAATTCTATTTTCAAAAGCTATTATATGCAAACCTCTCTTTACCCAATTAAAACTGAAAATCAAAGAAAATAGTTAGGGTTTTTACCTTGAAAATATTGGGGAAGTTGAATCCTTGCCCTAGAATCCCTTGGAATTAAGTAGTTGAAACAATCCTTGAAGATGAAGAACTTCTCTCTCTAAAACCCCTCTCTTCTCTCTCTAATTTTGGTGAGATGATATGATAAAATGAAGAAGAAAGGTGTTATATTAAAGAAGAGATCGGGTCAAAATGTTACAAAAATCTGGGCCGGGGTCAAATATGCGGTCACTATGCGACCGCAGAATCAACATGCGGTCCGCATAGTGGCCGCAGAATGGCTCAAAAATTAAGTAGGCTCTGGAACGATTTGCGGTCACTATGCGGACCGCATGTTGATTCTGCGGTCGCAAAAGTGCACCGCAGATTGACATGCGATCGCATATCGACCGCACATTGGACACAATTTTGGGCGACTTTCTGGAACGATTTGCGGTCACTATGCGGACCGCATATTGATTCTGCGGTCGCAAAAGTGCACCGCAGATTGACATTTTTCTGGAAAAAATTTTATTCTACATTTTGAAACTTAAATCACTACCAAGGGTCCGAACCGCGGCTCGCAAGCTCGCCGCGAAGAATTTTACGCATTCCTAACACATCATTCGGACCATGGCACTACATCTACTAGGTTTTATGCACAAAAAATTTCACGGGGCCTTACAATTCAACCTTAGCCAATTCAAGCCTATTTCTACATCGGGCCTCCAAATTCAATTCCGATTGCTCTCCTAAGTCATAAATGATCCCCCGAAAGTCGAATCATCAGAATCTTATTCCGAGCACTCTAACTCGATAGTCAACTCTAGGTTGACTTTCTATATTCCAAACTTCCTTCAAACATGTTATTTGCTTCATTTTCAATTCAATTCACTCCTAACTCACCCGATAGGCTCTAACACTGATATAAAAGCATAAAACATGTAACTGCAACATAACGGGGTGGTAAATTCCCGTAACGACGGGCCGGGTCGTTACACCTGGCGTGCAAGTCACCACAATACAACACTATGATGTGCGAATTCGGGGTTTTAAACCCTCATAATATCATTTACAAGTATTACTCACCTCGAACCGGTGAAATCTCTAGCTCGCAATGCCCTTTCCCCTCAAATCGGCATTTACCCGCATCCAATCTAACAAAAATAAGAGAAAATACATTACAATATGCCAAAGGAACAAAACCCAATCGAAATCAATCAAAATATAGCAAAATCTCAAAACTAGTAAAACTCGAGCCTCAGGCCCGCTTCTTGAAAAGTTACAAAACTTACATTACCGGATTCCTCGTCTCTCAACGACTTCATACATACCAAGAACTCCCTAATCCGAGATAAAATGACCTATCAAATCCCAATCTAATATATCAAAACTCAAGCCCCAACTTTACCCCTTTTTAATGAATTTCAGCCAATTTCCATGTTAAATCTATCATAATCTCGTGTATTTAGGCCAAGGAACTTACTCAAATCATTTCTCCTTGAATACCTCTTCAAAATCACCTCAAATCTCTCAAAGCTCACTAAAAAATGGTGGAAAATATACCAAGCTCGCGGATGAAATACTAAATAAAACCCACTTCTGAATAGCTCTTTCCGCTTTTGCGGTTCTTTTTGTCGCTTCTGCGACACCACTTTTGCGGTTACTTATCTGCTTCTATGGTTCCTCAACTTTTCCCCAAGACTACTTATGCTGTCAACTAATTACGTGAGGGGGTCCGCTTGTGGTCTGCTTTTGCGAAAAAATCACCCAGGTCCATTTTTTGCTTATGCGGGCCACTTTCTCGCTTATGCTGAACCGCTTCTATGGTCCATTTCCACAAAAGCGAAAATACCAGATACCAGATCCTCCAGTAGCCTTTAAACTGCAAATTCATCCCGTTAACTATCCGAAATCACCACGACCCCCCCCCCCCGAGAGCTCAGCCAAAGGCACCGACATATCCCAAAAAATCATACGAACTTGTTCCAATCATTAAAACACATCAAACAACACTAAAACAATTAAAGCACATCAGATTCAAGCCTAAGTTTTTTAAAAACTTCCGAAATACACTTTTGATAAAAAAAACCCGACTAAACTACGTCCGAATGCCCTGAAATTTTGCACACACATCATAAATCACATGTCGAAGCTACAACAAATCTCAGAATTCCATTCCGAGCCTCGGATCAAAATCTCACCTATCAATCGAAATTCGCCAAAATACTAACTTCGCTAATTCAAGTCTAGTTCTACACCGGACCACCAAAATCAATTCAGATCGCACTCCTAAGTCATAAATCACCTCTCGAAGCTAACCGAATCTCCAGAAATTGCATCAGGGCCCTTTAACTTATAAGTCAATGTTCGATTGACTTTTCCAACTTAAGCCTTCCTTAAAGAGACTAAGTGTCTCATTTCTTATCAAAACCAATACAAATCAACTCTAATATACCACATAACGATAACGAAACATGAAGACACATAAAATTGGGGAAACGGAGCAGTAACACATGAGACGATGGGTCGGGTCGTCACATCAACCTTTACAGTTCAGATCAATATCGGTGTAAGAATGTAAAACAATAAAACATTTATGGGAATAAATCATGATAAGATGCAACACATATAAAGGTACACTCTAGTACTCGATATGGCGTGTGTGAGCACGTGATTTTTGCCCTAAGCAAACAAATTCTAATATAAAAATAAAAATAAGATTTTTGATGTGCAATTATGTGTTTAATTGAAATAATTGTGTGTTTGTTGTTGAAATAAGCTTGAATTAAAACTACAATAAGACCTAAGTAGAAAATGTCACAAAAATATGAAATTAGAGAAAATTAACAAAAAATACAAAAACAATACCGGAAAAATCAATGAAAATTGCAAAAAATTCATAAAATACCAGAAAAATAAAAATAAATAGGAAAATAAAATAAAAACAATAATTGAAAATAAATATGAAAATAGAAAACAAAATACAAAAGAAAAATACAAAGAAAATAATTAAAATGCAAGAAAATACACAAAATACAATAAAATTGGGCTGTAATTCAAAAATACAGGCCCAAATGTCACATCCCAAAGGAAATGGCCGTCCAGTCCAAAGCTTGAATTAAATGACATCGTGTAAGGCTTTAATCCTGGCCGTCCAAAGAGTTGATCAGACAGAGGGTGTTAAGTCTCCTAAAAATTAAACGACGTAGTATAGCTAATAAATCCTGGCCGTCGATGTTTGGAGATCTAACGGACACCAGGATATCTATCATTAAATGAAATGATAGTGTTTTGAGAGAAGCTGTCACGACCCCAAATCCGGTCGTGATGGCGCCCAGCACACTGCTAGGCCAGCCCGACCAATCAACAATAATCACGGAGCCACAAGCTCACTTTATCCAATTTAAGCATAACAGTGATAGATATATTAAAAACAGGGGAACCAAGTCCCAACATAGTGCAACTCCCATAGACCGAAGGGTCAAGAGTCATGAGCCTCTACGGAATATACAAGTGTAAATAGTGAATATAACTGTGCACAAGTGTGGGAGGATCAGAACAAAATATAGACAAACTGGAGAATCAGGTCCTGCGAACGCTGGCAGCTACCTCGACTGTCCAAAAGCACTCCCGAGCCGCAATAGAATCAGCTCTGCTGTAATGTACCTGGATCTGCACACAAGGTGCAGGGAGTCAGGTGTGAGTACTTCCAACTCAGCGGTAATAAAAGTAAATAATGCTCAAGGGAAGAAAACCACGCAAGGCACTATCTCTTGCTACACAATACAGAACTATCATTAAACTTCAAAATACTATCATTTTATTCCTTTTCTATCATATGTGAATAGATTATTAGAAATGTAAATGTTTAGCTACTTTCTTTCATGATAATATACCAATACCTGGATACAATCTCAAGCAGTGCAAGTCCGCACTCAAATCAGCCTCTCGGGCTCAGCACTCATTATCAATTTACACCAGGAGATCTGGTCAACAAGGCAACTAATGCATGTGTGCCAGTAATGTATGAGTGCTAAATGTTATGCCACATAGTACACGTAAATAAATGTATATATGCCATGCAATGCATATGACCGCTACGGCATGTAGCCCGATCCTTTTGGGTACCCGTGCTCACTGTGGGGGTTCAGACTCCGGAGGGGCTCCTACAGCCCAAGCACAATATTAATATCACACCTGCTGCGGCGCGCAGCCCGATCCGTATACCACCGCGGCGTGCAGTCCGATCCATGCATGTGTATGCATATGCTCACATAAAATGTCATGTCCTAACATATGGCCCTCGGCCCCAATCAGTCTAACAAATAATCAAGGAAGCCCTACGGGCAACAATATCACATTAGCTCTCAGCTAAAATATTATTAAGACCTTATTCAAGTTTTTCATAACCTTATAAGAATGCTGAATTGTCACGCCCCAAATCGAGGGACATGACCGGTGCCTGACCGAGTTGCCCCAGTCAAGCGGACCTGGGTGCCTTTCATTCCCACGCATTAACCCTGTGTTGATTGTTTCTCATTAACCAAATATTTTACCAAAAATGACTGATTTCATAATGCATAAACATAACCATGTGATTGATTCACTAACAAGTTCATAATTTATATTTACAACGCCCCATACATATACATAGGCCACAATCCCACAGTTTACATGTCTATGGAGCCTCTAGGATACAAAAAGGGAAATACAATACTTGCCGGTAACAAGGCTCCGGCTATACCTTACAAAACCAAAATGAAATCTAAACCGAGTGGCATGAACCACACAAGGCCCCGAGGAAGAAAGGGGCTCACCAAAACGGGCAGGTGGAAGGAGAAGGATACTACTGCCGATGAGCTGAAGTGCCTGCTACTGATCCACCTACAATCATGACACGAATGTAGCGCCCCGGCAAAAGGGACGTCAGTACACTTGAATTGTACTGGTATGTATGGACAAACTTTGTCCCAAGTAAACTCAAGCCATTAAATTACATCAACAATTAATTAAGCCAGAGCCAACCATGTTTCCACATTTTCCTCATTTCAAATAATTCTCACACAAAGCACTTTCTACGATCAACCAATTTAACAATAACCAATCAATCACGTAAAGCACAAGTAGTCAAACAAAGGGGCAATCGGTGCCCCACAGGTTGCAAACTCTCCTGCTGTCTCCTTTCACAATTTCACATTATTGATTTTTGTATCAATTTTCAATAGCGATTTCGATCGCTTTCCATCCTTATTGCCCCCGACCACCCTTATTACCTCGGCCACCCTTATCACCCCAACCCACACCTTATTTCACCACGTTGCGGCGCGCAACACGACCCCGCCTTACAGCTGAAAACACAACAATTTCAAACAGCAGATAAGGTACTACACACAATTTCAACAAGTTCAAATAAGCAACTTACACATTGGTTCATGTTCTCAATTCAATATCACAACCATGTTACAATATTTCCACAATTCAAGTGTTTCATCTCTTTCCACAATAAACCAATTCTCAAGTGTTTCGTTTGTTTTCCACAAGGTGCCATATAGGCCATCATAGTCATTATTCACAATTATTTTGCCAAATTAAACTCTCATTTTACATCACTCATAGCTCAACAACAAACTTTGAATATCCAACAACAACATCAAGAATTTCACACAATTTGTCAATTTAACACGAAACAAACAAACTTCACACATATAGGCGATTTCACAAGAATCAAAATTAGCCATACATACCTGGTGATGATTTTTCCTCCTACTTTATGCTTACCCAAGATATCCTACTCTTGCCAACCTTGTTCTTGAAGACTCTTACTTCTACTCACTTCTTTTTACTAAAAATCAAGTTCAATAATCATGCATGAGTGTAAAAATTCTATTTTCAAAAGCTATTATATGCAAACCTCTCTTTACCCAATTTAAAACTGAAAATCAAAGAAAATAGTTAGGGTTTTTACCTTGAAAATATTGGGGAAGTTGAATCCTTGCCCTAGGATCCCTTGGAATTAAGTGGTTGAAACAATCATTGAAGATGAAGAACTTCTCTCTCTAAAAACCCTCTCTTCTCTCTCTAATTTTGGTAAAATGATATGATAAAATGAAGAAGAAATGTGTTATATTAAAGAAGAGATCGGGTCAAAATGTTACAAAAATCTGGGCCGGGGTCAATTATGCGGTGCACTATGCGACCGCAGAATCAACATGCGGTCCGCATAGTGACCGCAGAATTGCCCCAAATTTTACACAGGTTCTGTTAAGGAATGCGGTCACTATGCGGATCGCATGTTGATTCCGCGGTCGCAAAGTGCACCGCAGATTTGACATGCGATCGCATATCGACCGCACTTTTGACACGATTTTTGGGAAACTCTCTGGAACGTTTTGCGGCAAGAATGCGGTCCGCATGTCAGGTTTGCGGTCGCATTCTTGACCACATATTTGACATTTTTCGGAAAAATTAATTCTCTACATTTTTGAAACTTAAATCACTACCAAGGGTCCGAACCGCGGCGAGCAAGCTCGCCGCGAAGAATTCTACGCATTCCTAACACATTATTCGGACCATGACACCACAGCTACTAGGTTTTATGCACAAAATTTTTTACGGGGCCTTACATCCTCCCCCCCTTAAGATCATTCGTCCTCGAATGAGGATTTTGAAATAAATGAGTTGGTTTTGAAAGACATGATATGCAACCATCAAAATTTTGACTAACTCTTATATTTTAGAAATATTTCGCCAGAGTTTCCTTTGTATTATGGACATATCCACCTGTCAGAGGGCCCCCGAAACACATTACCAAACAACAATATACAACTACAACACTTTTCACAACCGGTATACACTTTCTTACCTCAACGAATGCACATATTCTATCACATTGTTACAATTGCACATAAACTAGTCACTTCAATGAATTCTTACCTTATTTAACCATTTTAACACACCATGTACACTTAACAAACCATTACCAATCTACACTTACTATTAGTTGTTTATTAAACACGTAAATCTTTATAAGGCTTCCATTTATCAAGAAAGGCTCAAATGACCCAATGTGACAACACATTAAATTCATTACAAAATGAAGGAGACTTTACTAATACTAAGAGGGAAACAACTTAGGCAAGATGACAGTTACTAGTAGTAGGAGGGTCACCTAATTTCTTCTAGGCTTGATCGAACAAATGGGGGTACTTTTCCTTCATCTCTTTTTCCGCTTCCCATGTGGCCTCCTCAACTTGTTGACTTCGCCACAATACTTTAACAGAGGCAACTTCCTTATTTCTCAACTTACGGACTTGCCTATCAAGAATGGCAACCGGAACTTCTTCATATGACAAATCTTCATTAACCTCTATAGCTTCGACTGGCATGATGGTGGATGGATCTCCAATCACTTTCTTCAACATGGACACATGGAATACCGGGTGCACCGATGACATCTCAGGAGGCAACTCTAGCCTATAAGCAACTTGACCAATCCTTTGAACGATCCGATATGGCCCGACATACCTAGGACTCAATTTCCCTTTCCTTCCGAATCGCATGACTCCCTTCATAGGAGATACCCTCAAGAACACCCAATCATCGACTTGAAACTCCAAATCCCTTCGACGAACGTCTCCATAGGACTTTTGACGACTCTGTGCTGTTTTCATTCTCTCCTGAATAACCTTGACCTTTTCCATAGCTTCGTACACCATATCCGGCCCTAGCAATTCCGCTTCACCTACCTCAAACCACCCGATTGGCGATCTACATCTTCTCCCGTACAATGCCTCAAATGGGGCCATCTGAATGCTAGCATGATAGCTATTATTGTAAGCAAATTCTATCAGTGGCAAGTGTTCATCCCAATTACCTTTAAAATCTAAGACACAAGCCCGTAACATATCTTCAAGCGTCCGAATGGTCCGCTCGGCCTTGCCGTCGGTCTGCGGATGGAAAGCTGTGCTGAGATTCACCTGAGTTCCCAAACCTTGTTGAAGCTTCTTCCAAAAGTTAGCTGTGAACTGAGCCCCGCGATCTGAGATGATAGAAAGTGGAGTGCCATGAAGTCTTACTATCTCCTTGATGTACAATCTTGCATATTGCTCCGCAGTATCAGTGGACTTGACAGGCAGGAGGTGAGCTGATTTGGTGAGTCGATCTACTATCACCCATATTGAATCGAACTTACGCTGAGTGCGAGATAACCCTACCACGAAATCCATATTGATCATCTCCCATTTCCACCTTGGTATTTCTATAAGCTGAGTTAATCCTCCAGGCCGTTGATGCTCGGCCTTCACTTGTTGACAGTTCGGACATTTAGCTACAAAGCTTGCTACATCTCTTTTCATACCGTTCCACCAATAAATCTCCTTAAGGTCATGATACATTTTCGTGGAACCCGGGTGTTCCGAATACCTGGAAGTATGAGCCTCTGCCATCACTCTTTCCCGAAGCTCGTCCACATCCGGAACACATAGTCTATCTTGACACCGCAATACACCATCTTCGCTGTTGAGTACAAATGCTGAGGTCTTGTTATTCATGACTGCTTCCTTCACCCGATCCAATGTTGGATCCATGAACTGTTTTTCTTTGATTTCCGCGACCAATGATGATTCTGCTCCATTATGCACCAAGATATCCCCCTCGTCCTGACGCCGAAATACGAACCCCCAAGCTGGCTAATTGGTAGACCTCTCGAGCCAGGTGTCTCTGATCCACACCCAAATGAGCCAAACTACTCATGGATTTTCGACTAAGAGCGTCGGCTACCACATTTGCCTTCCCTGGATGGTACAATATGTCCATATCATAGTCCTTGAGTAATTCTAACCACCGCCGCTGTCTCAGATTTAGCTCCTTCTGCTTGAACAAATACTGGAGGCTCTTGTGGTCTGAAAACAAATCTACATGAACTTCATAAAGATAGTGCCGCCATATTTTCAAAGCAAACACAACAGCTGCAAGCTCCAAATCATGCGTCGGAGAATTCTTCTCGTGATTCTTGAGTTGCCTGGAAGCGTAAGATATGACTTTCCCGTGCTGCATCAATACACATCCCAAACCAACCCTGGAGGCATAACTATCACCTTAACACTTTACATCATTAGTGGAACATCTTTATTATATTCCTCTTACATAAGACCTTCCTCGAATTGAGTTCCACTATAATTTCCTTGATGTGGTTACGATCCCATGTGAACAATTGCTACTAACTCTTCATAATTCTTAACCAAAGGCATTGTGCTGAATGAGTTTTCTCATATGACCTCCTGTCTCAAATGAATAGCACTTGCTAACTTGCACACGTACCCTGAATAACACTAACTTGCACGCCATTGCATCGAATGTAAGGTAACATTGTGCTCTAACTTTCCTTAACCAACCTCTTCTCCCCATATGTGCATTATAGAATTTAAGAAATTACACCACAGCTACTAGGTTTTATGCACAAATTTTTTTTTACGGGGCCTTACATGAATAGCAAAAATCCCATTTTAAACCTTAAATTATAATAAAATATGCACAGTGTTATCAAAACAGTGATACCAATCCCTGAAGGACTCAAATAATTGGCACGAAGTCCAAACATGATAATTAGTCCAATTCACTTCAACAATTAGGTGTTATTATTTATTACGCGGGACGGACCAAGTCACGATCCCCAATGGTGCTCTACCCCATGCCCGTTATTCGGCGTGCAAGTCACCTCAACACAACACTAAGATGTGCAAGTCCGGGGTTTACTAACCCTCAGGACATCATTTACAAGAATTACCCACCTCGAACCGACGAAAACTCATGCCCGCGATGCCTTAGCTCCTCGAACCGGCATCCACGCACGTCCAAACTAGCCAAAATCAGTACAAATATATCAAAATAGGCTAATGGAACATAACCCAATTGAAAGAACTCGAAAAATATCAAAAATCACGAAATTTGCAAAACCCGAGCCCCGGCCCACATCTCGAAAAATTATGAAACTCACATTTTCGGAATCCTCGTCTCTCCACGAGTCCGTACATACCAAGAACTCCCAATTCGGACCACAAATGGTCCTTCAAATCCCCATTTTAAGATTTTTGCTCAAAGCCCTAATTTTCTTGATTTCTTACCCAAATTCAGAGAATTAATGGAAGATTCTTTGATAAAATCATGTATTTAACTCATAAAACTTACCTCCAATGATTCCCCGTCGAAATCCCTTCAATTCCCGTCCAAAAGCTCTGAAGAATGACCAAAAATGGTGGAAAAATGGGTTGATTTCGCGACTGGAATGTTTTAAAAACATTCTGCCCAGCCATATTACTCATCGCGATCGCGGGAATGGCTCCGCGATCGCGGAGAACAAAATTTGGCCCAAAATTTACCCTTCGCGACCGCGGGAAAGGCTTCGCGATCGCGGTGAACAAACTCTGGTTCCTCCGGACAGGCTTCGGTATAATGGTCATAACCTTTTGCACACAACTCCAAATAATGAATGGTTTGATGTTCTGGAAACTAGACACATAGGGCTATAACTTTCATTTGATGGTCATTTCCTGAATCCGTATATATTTCTAGATATAAGCTTCCTAAGTTATACATGTGTATTAGAGATCCTTCTCGGACACCCTATAGTGTAACGTCCATAACTCTTTACACAGATGTCCAAATCATGATTTCTTTATCTTTCTGAAAACTAGACACGATGGGCTATAACTTTCGTTTTTGAATCACCTTAATGTTCCTTGTATATAAAAAGATATGAGCTTCCGAAGTAGGATCGATGCACAGAAATTTTCCTTCTTCGCGATCGCGGAGCATTTCACGCGATCGCGATTCATTAATAATTTTCGCACATTTTACTCACCGCGATCGCGTCCCATTGTCCGCGATCGCGTAGAACACTGCTACAAACATAAACCAGCAGTTAAAAATGGCCTAGAAATGGTCCGAAACCACCCCGAAACTCACCCGAGGCCCCCGGACCTCAACCAAAAGAACCAACACGCCCTATAACCTTATTCGAACTTGTTCCAATCATCAAAACTCTATCGTTAACATCAAAATCGTCCGTTTTCAACAAATTTAAGCTTAAGTTTAACTTTAACTTCAAAAATTCACATTCGATCAAAAACCCGACCAAACGATGTCCGAATGACCTGAAAATTTGCAGGCATATCCAAAATCACCTAACGGAACTACTGCAACTGTCGGAATTCCATTCCGACTCCCGGATCAAAATCTCACCTATCCATCGGATTTCGCCAAAATTCAACCTTAGCCAATTCAAGCCTATTTCTACACCGGATCTCCAAATTCAATTCCGATTACTCTCCTAAGTCATAAATGATCCCTCGAAACTAGTCGAATCATCGAATCCGATTCCGAGCACTCTAACTCGATAGTCAACTCTAGGTTGACTTTCCATATTCAAACTTCCTTCAAACATGCTATTTGCTTCATTTTCAATTCAATTCACTCCTAACTCACCCGATAGGTTCTAACACCGATATAGAAGCATAAGATATGTTAATTCAAGGTAACGAGGTGGAGATTCCCGTAACGACGGGGCGGGTCGTTACATTCTCCCCAACTTAAACAAACGCTCGTCCTCGAGCGGACTCAGAGTTGTACCGGAAACAACCCAATAGCCGAATGGACTTACCAAGCATATATCCGGGCGATCATACGTCACCCTATCTCACATAAGTCCGAAAACACCATATAGTCAAAATTTCACAGACCATCTGAACCATAAATCACATTGCACTTTCCGAAATCATATGCCAAATGCAAATCCCATGCCTATACTCGGGATACACTCGAATCCACTGCAATAACCCATATTCACTACTTCGGGTGAGATCATATGATGTATCGACAACCCAAATCACTCGAGACGATAGTCTCTAATCACAACAACTGGCCACAATAACCAAATACTAGCTGAAAACCTCTTTCATTAGGTAGAGTCTTGTTCCAACACCTCCATACCCTGCCCACGGCAGCTGAAGCACGAGATATACCGAACCCATCTCTCAGGTTAACCATTCGTGAATCCATTTCCCTTTTAAAACTGATACCACGATAGGTTTCGGAGCCAAACCTCAATTTTAACCTTTCTAACAAGCTAAGATCCAATATGCTCGTATTCATTAATAACTCCAACGGTCAATTCGATTATAACGCACCGCACTGGTGATAAGACACCTCAACACCGCCCTAAGCCACGACGAGCACAACATAGGCTCCAATAGAAACGCCTGAACACACTCGAATCATGACAGCTCAAATCATGATAACTGTCTCCAGCAAAAGAGCTGCAATTCAATTCCTCTGTGACATCATAACATAGAACTGAGATCGTGTCTCGCATTATAGAATTAGAGTACCCGAATCCTCCTCGAGAGGTCATAACATCACGTGGCCTTGCCACGATTCGTGATTCTATCCCAACATTATTACTCATGAAGCACCTCAAGCCACTAAGCTCAAACGGATAGCCACGCACAGATCTAGGTCTTGAACCCAAGCAATCAACCTCACCCACGGTGAAACAATTAACGTATGCTATTAAATCCTGAAAGGACACAACCGATGTGCCATTCGCCAAGCGATACTCAAAACGGACTTTTCCTCAGAAGCGAGGAAGTATTGTATACCAGGTAGCATATAATTAACTATATTTTCACAATATTCTGTTGCGGCGTGCAACCCGTTCCAATGACATACACGTGGCGGCGTGCCACCCGATCCAGATACCATACATGTGGCGGCGTGCCACCCGATCCAAATAACCCGTGGCGGCGTGCCACCCGATCCACGCATAAATCTCGCAAAAAGGAAATGCATATCGAGTCGAATTTTTCTCATTACAGCAAACATATATATACATATAGCCTCAAGCTCGGCCACATGAAACGCATCTGACAACGTTTCTCAATACTGGAACTGAAGCAATGGTAGATACCTCTACACTAACATCCGCCACTAAGGTCCAATTGACAAAGCAATACCTACCAGTCGTCCGCTGGTCCTGGGTACAACTACTCTGTTGGAGCATACTCTGATGCTCTCTGCTACACAATTTGTGCCATTTTCCGACATATTCCATATCACATTAGTCTAGACAATCTAACCCATGACAACCGGTCAGCAATCAAGTATCATAATCCGAATTCGTCCTATCAAGTAACGAGAGAGCCACTAGGGCTTCCAATTTCGAACAATCGCTAAACGATGCCGATCCACTCGATATACCACCACTGCGTAGGCGGATTACGAGAACTTCCAGACTCTAACACATGTATTACACATGGATCACTATGCCTGATCCCACACTCCACCGTACGATTACATAACACACATCAAGCATCTATTCATACCACGAAAGCAATTCAGAAATTTCCTTATGCCATTTACAACTCAATCATCAATGTCAATCTAACAAGAGGATACCACCACACCACTAAAGATTATGAGTTTATATTACCTGGCCCTTTTTGGACCATATTCCCTGCCAAATTACGAGAATAGCAGTACCATTTTCTTAAATCATCAGAAAGATCGATTCTTAATTCACCTGCAGCTGTCCGTGCTGCTTAATAATTTTATTGACTTCACATATATTATGAACTGATCTCAAAACCTAGAATATTCCATTATCAACTTTCCGTAACACATCGTGTATACCATATCACACTAAGACAACATGGAAATTCATATCCCTTTCCTCCGCCTCACATCGGCGCACTCAACTAGTCAAGGACTTTCGTGATCCCATATAGAAGAAAACTCATGACACATTCCACGCTTCGCATACCGACAGGAGTATACTCAATTTCAAACCATGATAAAACACATCACAAACTCTTCATTCCCATTCGTTGCATAAGTTTAACTGCCAGGACTGAGTCCTTATACCCATATCAACTTACACAACTGCCAACACTCAAGAGCTTTGCTGCACAATGTCTGCAAGACTCATTACTTCAACCACATACTAGGAATCAATCGTATTCTTTTATTTATACCATTCTGTTTGTTAACAAGTTGTTCCATTTACCAAGTTTCCTTTCTGATTCATCTCTAATTTCATATCAGTCTTTACCGTAGTACGACAATGCCTCAACCCTTTTTACCACACAAGACTCGTACGCAAGACCACACGGTCTAAGACCCATAGGCCACTGAATACTCTCTCAATGTTTCCCAAAAGTACCACATTCTACCACACTTTCTTTTGATGAACTTCCCGCGATTGTTTTTTTAAATTGTTATCATTACTTCCCAATACGGATACCTAGAATCCCATCATTCACATGATATAACACAAGCCTTGATCTTCTCTAACGAAACCGCCATCTTTAGCCACATACATAAATCTTAAGGCACCTGACTGTTACAAGCAAAATCTTGAACACTGCAAAACCATTCTCGGCATCATTCACCCTTATTCAGCTGTAATTCAACTGTCCTATTGAGTAGAACCACTCATGTTTTGTTAGAACTCTGACATCGCTGAACATGATTACTTACATATACAATCAGCTATCTTTCTTTTCTATATGGTGAATATTCTTTACCAACAGCAGTTCAAAACACCCTAGTACTTCATCGGATCTACGAAGCACCATAACCTTTACCAGAATTTCCCAACATACTTAGAGACAGAATCAACATAGCACACAATAGTGCAATCGGTTAATCAATAGCAACCTCCCCAACTTAGCTCGAAGCCATTCATCAAAGCACTTTCAACCACTCATATCATTATTACTCAAATGATGCCGAAAATGTCACAATGAGATTAACTCAAGTCATTTACAAGCCTTGACAGAGACTCGAATCATCAGAGACCTTAGCTCTTTTGCAATTCTTGCAGATATACACGCACCACCAATAACGCCCCCTCTTTAGGTGATAAAATCTTTTCTAAGTCCCAAATTTTCCAAAAATTTCGGCAGAGTTTCCTTTGTAAATTGGCCTATCCACCTGCCAGAGAATCACCAAAACCATCCTAGCAATACATTCACAACTCGACAAGACATCACAATGCATATCGACAACATTAGTCTCAATACTACACAAATCATATTATCATATTGGTACATGAACATGCGTTGTACCTGCTCGAATCATAACACATATCAATTACCTTTCAATTACACATGAGAACCAATCCACCTATCTCGCCTCAATTTAGCATTTCAACACAATACCTTCCACCAGGATACACATAGCATAATCATTTTAGTCTTCCTGAGTTTGAACTCGTTCCACTACACATAAGGCACTTATATTACTGAGCGCTCGATGCATACACATACGTGCGGAAGGAATTTCAAAAGCATATCTCAAGCTGAATCAAGTACGCACGATAAGAATTCCAAGAAATGTGAAGTGTTTCCTAAAGGTTCGCAGCCTCCCGAGGATAAGTACAGGCGTCCCCGTACCGATCCACAAGACTCTACTAACCGGCTCAAGACTCACGAGGCCTAGTAAACCTAGGCTCTGATACCAACTTGTCACGACCCCAAATCCGGTCGTGATGGCGCCCAGCACACCTGCTAGGCCAGCCCGACCAATCAACAATAATCACGGAGCCACAAGCTCACTTTATCCAATTTAAGCATAACAATGATAGATATATTAAAAACAGGGGAACCAAGTCCCAACATAGTGCAACTCCCATAGACCGAAGGGTCAAGAGTCATGAGCCTCTACGAAATATACGAGTGTAAATAGTGAATATAACTGTGCACAAGTGTGGGATGATCAGAACAAAATATAGACAAACTGGAGAATCAGGTCCCGCGAACGCTGGCAGCTACCTCGACTGTCCAAAAGCACTCCCGAGCCGCAATGGAATCAGCTCTGCTGTAATGTACCTGGATCTGCACGCAAGGTGCAGGGAGTCGGGTGTGAGTACTTCCAACTCAGCGGTAATAAAAGTAAATAATGCTGAAGGGAAGAAAACCACGCAAGGCACTATCTCTTGCTACACAATACGGAACTATCATTAAACTTCAAAACACTATCATTTTATTCCTTTTCAGCATATGTGAGTAGATTATTTAGAAATCTCAATTTTTAGCTACTTTCTTTCATGATAATATACCAATAACCTGGATACAATCTCAAGCAGTGCAAGTCCGCACTCAAATCAGCCTCTCGGGCTCAGCACTCCTTATCAATTTACACCAGGAGATCTGGTCAACAAGGCAACTAATGCATGTGTGCCAGTAATGTATGAGTGCTAAATGTTATGCCACATAGTACACGTAAATAAATGTATATATGCCATGCAATGCATATGACCGCTACGGCGTGTAGCCCGATCCTTTTGGGTACCCGTGCTCACTGTGGGGGTTCAGACTCCGGAGGGGCTCCTACAGCCCAAGCACAATATTAATATCACACCTGCTGCGGCGCGCAGCCCGATCCGTATACCACTGCGGCGTGCAATCCGATCCATGCATGTGTATGCATATGCTCACATAAAATGTCATGTCCTAACATATGGCCCTCGGCCCCAATCAGTCTAACAAATAATCAAGGAAGCCCTACGGGCAACAATATCACATTAGCTCACAGCTAAAATATTATTAAGACCTTATTCAAGTTTTTCATAACCTTATAAGAATGTTGAATAGCAAAAATCCCATTTTAAACCTTAAATTATAATAAAATATGCACAGTGTTATCAAAACAGTGATACCAATCCCCTGAAGGACTCAAATAATTGGCACGAAGTCCAAACATGATAATTAGTCCAATTCACTTCAACAATTAGGTGTTATTATTTATTACGCGGGACGGACCAAGTCACGATCCCCAATGGTGCTCTACCCCATGCCCGTTATTCGGCGTGCAAGTCACCTCAACACAACACTAAGATGTGCAAGTCCGGGGTTTACTAACCCTCAGGACATCATTTACAAGAATTACCCACCTCGAACCGACGAAAACTCATGCCCGCGACGCCTTAGCTCCTCGAACCGGCATCCACGCACGTCCAAACTAGCCAAAATCAGTACAAATATATCAAAATAGGCTAATGGAACATAACCCAATTGAAAGAACTCGAAAAATATCAAAAATCACGAAATTTGCAAAACCCGAGCCCCGGGCCCACATCTCGAAAAATTATGAAACTCACATTTTCGGAATCCTCGTCTCTCCACGAGTCCGTACATACCAAGAACTCCCAATTCGGACCACAAATGGTCCTTCAAATCCCCATTTTAAGATTTTTGCTCAAAGCCCTAATTTTCTTGATTTCTTACCCAAATTCAGAGAATTAATGGAAGATTCTTTGATAAAATCATGTATTTAACTCATAAAACTTACCTCCAATGATTCCCCGTCGAAATCCCTTCAATTCCCGTCCAAAAGCTCCAAGAATGACCAAAAATGGTGGAAAAATGGGTTGATTTCGCGACTGGAATGTTTTAAAAACATTCTGCCTAGGCATATTACTCATCGCGATCGCGGGAATGGCTCTGCGATCGCGGAGAACAAAATTTGGCCCAAAATTTACCCTTCGCGATCGCGGGAAAGGCTTCGCGATCGCGGTGAACAAACTCTGGTTCCTCCGGACAGGCTTCGGTATAATGGTCATAACATTTTTCACACAACTCCAAATAATGAATGGTTTGATGTTCTGGAAACTAGACACATAGGGCTATAACTTTCATTTGATGGTCATTTCCTGAATCCGTATATATTTCTAGATATAAGCTTCCCAAGTTATACATGTGTATTAGAGATCCTTCTCGGATACCCTATAGTGTAACGTCCATACCTCTTTACACAGATGTCCAAATCATGATTTCTTTATCGTTCTGAAAACTAAACACGATGGGCTACAACTTTCGTTTTTGAATCACCTTAAAATTCCTTGTAGATAAAAAGATATGAGCTTCCGAAGTAGGATCAGTGCACAGAAATTTTCCTTCTTCGCGATCGCGGAGCATTTCACGCGATCGCGATGCATTAATAATTTTCGCACATTTTACTCACTGCGATCGCGTAGAACACTGCTACAGACATAAACCAGCAGTTAAAAATGGCCTAGAAATGGTCCGAAACCACCCCGAAACTCACCCGAGGCCCCCGGACCTCAACCAAAAGAACCAACACGCCCTATAACCTTATTCGAACTTGTTCCAATCATCAAAACTCTATCGTTAACATCAAAATCGTCCGTTTTCAACAAATTTAAGCTTAAGTTTAACTTTAACTTCAAAAATTCACATTCGATCAAAAACCCGACCAAACGATGTCCGAATGACCTGAAAATTTGCAGGCATATCCAAAATCACCTAACGGAACTACTGCAATTGTCGGAATTCCATTCCGACTCCCGGATCAAAATCTCACCTATCGATCGGATTTCGCCAAAATTCAACCTTAGCCAATTCAAGCCTATTTCTACACCGGATCTCCAAATTCAATTCCGATTACTCTCCTAAGTCATAAATGATCCCTCGAAACTAGTCGAATCATCGAATCCGATTCCGAGCACTCTAACTCGATAGTCAACTCTAGGTTGACTTTCCATATTCAAACTTCCTTCAAACATGCTATTTGCTTCATTTTCAATTCAATTCACTCCTAACTCACCCGATAGGTTCTAACACCGATATAGAAGCATAAGATATGTTAATTCAAGGTAACGAGGTGGAGATTCCCGTAACGACGGGGCGGGTACAGAAGCAATCCTGGCCATTGATCTCAATTGATCCAAAGGCCAGGATCACTCGTGCCCAAATGAGTATAAAAGGCCAATCTCTCCGTTCATTAGAGACCAATACATACATTATACACAACCTCCAAAGCTTAGCCGCCCTGTCTCTTCTTCTTCGTCTTCTTCAACCTCTGTCTCCAATGGAGACTGGCTTGAGACCATGGCCTTTTCTGGCAAAAAACAACCTCAAACACATTCTCCTTTACTCTCACAGACCACAACCACCCTGAAAACCTAGGAAACAAACAAAAGCCCCATCTTCTTGAAAGTTCGGTCACTGGAACTCTCGCCGATGACCTTCAACCTATGTACCAGGACACCCCAGGCCCACCTTGAACAGGTCTTTCACCTCAGATAGGTGGTTAATCTTGAATAACCCTGGAACTGTTCGAATATTGAAAATAAGTTCGCCGGAACCCTATCTCCGGCGAACACCCAAAACAAAATCCACCCCAAATACATCCCAAATACACCCATAACACCCCTCTACCACTAAAAACCCAAAAAATAAACCCATTCGAGGAATTCTGGAAAATCAGAAGACTTCAAGTCTTTGAAAATCTTGAAGCCTGGAAGAAATAAAAGAAAAAGAAAGAAAGAAAAGAAAGAAGAAAGAAAAGAAAGAATAACGAAAGAAAAGAAAGAAAGAAAAAGAAAATGAGAAAGATCCTGAAAGCTAAGTGAACCTACCCCTTTTGTTTCTTTGCTTATTTGTCTTCTAAATCTCCTGTATAATTCTTTGCATGTTTTTGCTTATTTATCTTCTAAGTCTCCTGTATATGATTCTTTGCCTGCTTTTCACTATTCGTCTTCCAAATCTTCTGTATATGATCCTTTGCATGTTCTTGACTATTGGTCTTCTGAATATTCTATTAATTAGCCTATGGTAATCTCATGCCTAAGATCTATCCTGTTCTTTATACATAACTAGTCTGTTTTAGCACTTTAGGGTTCTTGATAAGTTTTACACATGAGTCATGTTTAAGTGTGCCTATTTATGTGATTTGTTCACTGTACCTAGTCTGAAGTTACGATTTGATTAATTGGGATTCAACCATTATCAAAACTTCTCTCTAAGTTCTAGTTAATTGAAAAATGATTTACGATTAAGGCTATGTGTGCAATACAACATGAATTGGCTATATTTCTAATTTGACTCATAATTTAGACTATTCTGAATTCTATAATGCTTTGTGGTTTGGTTATAACTGTAAAGATATAGGTATAGTTTCTGTATTTGGTTAGTCTGGCTATTATTGAAATAACTAGAACTGTTTGGTTAGTCTGGCTATTATTGAAATAACTAGAACTGTTTGATTAGTCTGGCTATTGCTGAAATATTAAGTGGCTAATATTGCAAATCTATTTCTCGATTAGCTAGTTAATGTTAAAAAGGGGTTAAAATTGAAAAAAGGGTCTGGGGTTAAAATTTGGTTAAGCCTTGAATATGTTAGAAAATAATGGCTAATAGTTAAAGAGGTATTAAACCTAGCATACCCTGACCTTAGTAGGTCGGGTAAATAGATAATAATAATAAGGGTATATAAGGAATAAGAAATGGTATAATTGAGGATTTAATAGAGCCTATAGGGACAAAATGGACTCTAATGCCTAGTATTCTTGTAATTAACCATAACATAAAGGGTAAGATAGGCATAGTAAAAAGGTATAACTGAAGTAACCCTTAGCAAGTGAGGGCAGCCTAGTAATATACCCTCAATATAATAAAAAAGAATTACCTAGGACCTTCCAGCAACGCTTGGAATGCATTTCGAACTCAAAATAAAGGTATTAAACTGTAATTAATAAGAGAATAAATCGGAGGGAACTAAGAATAAGATTTTTGAATTTCCCCCATCAAAAATTCACCCAAATAGTCTATAAATAGGCTTCACTTGAGCCTGAATAAGGGGTTAGACATTAGATATTGGGATTAGAAAATTCTGATTTGAATTAGGAGTTAAAAGTCGAAAGTTACAAATTCTGGGTTACAAAAAATTAAGAGATAAAAGTTTGAATATTCTGGAGTTCTATTAGAGTTTCCTGTTGTTTAATTATGCTGGATTTTATTGGATTTCTTCAATTCTACTTGCTGGTTGCTTAATTGCTGGGTTTGGAGATTATACTTGGCTGTTAAATTGCTGTTTTGGTGTGTCTGCTCTTCGATTGCTCTATTGCTGCTATGACTGATTATTCTTTGTCCACACCTAGACTCATAAGTTTTTTCTGCTGAACCATGTACATTTTCCTTATCCAGAAATGTAATTGCAAATTGGATTGAAGAAATGAAAGCTTAATGAGCTGTTTGGATGAATGCTGATGTTATTCGCTTTTGATTTTACCATTTTTATGCATTAGACTTTCTGTAATTTGGTAGGGTAATTTGTAATAACTAAATTGTATGTAATTGAAACAATGTAATAGATAGTGCAGAGGTAGTGTAAACGTAGATATAATCATCATTAAACTTATATTAAAAAACAGGATAATACATGAACTTAATTCACGTAGTAAACATGCTTAACAACCTCAAATAGTAATTAACTGTGCTCGTTTAATTAGAGCATGATAATTAGAAATGAATAATCGAGTTACATCATATTTTGTCATTTAAACTAGCTTAATAACAATTCAGAATAGTATAAGTTAGAATCAATAATTAATAACAATTCAAATTTGCACTGTTAAGTATTGTATCATTGTTTAAAGTAGCTAAAATAGTAGTTTACTGTTTAAGTTATATTAATAATTAGTAATTAGAATTCAGAATCAAGATTGATAAACATGTACTCCAGTTCCTTATGAAATAAAATGTCATTTGTTGATTTATTTTATTGATTAATGAATATTTGTATGATTGTTATGAAATCTCAATTTTGCTTTATATTCTTCTCGTCTGATTTGGGCTTAATCAACAGCATGGGCCCAGATCCAACTGAATCTATTATTGGGCCTCTAAATAATGAAATATATGTATACTGGGTTTCTGAAGCCCAGTTGTATGAGATGGAATGTTCATACAGTCCACAAAGTCCAGGCATGGAAATGGAATATTGGGCCTGGATGTCATTTCTGAAAACACAAAAACAATAACAAATTAGGAGAAAGAACAAATAGATAATATAGTGCTTAATAGGATTGGACTTTAAAATAACGGGATGAGCCTCGTATAAGAATAAAAATGCGCGGGGCTCTCATATGAACGTTAATAAATGATAGACTCGGGGCGACCATTTAGCAAATTTCACGGTCTTTCCTAAAGATAATAAGCCGTAGTCGTTATAGGCACGATTTAAAATATACATTCCTTAATACGAGTGCATATTTATGTGACTCAAATCTTAAATCCCGGCGAAGCCAAAACGTATTAAGATCACATGCGTACTGGTTGCGGTGTGACTCGAAATGCATTTTTGTGACGTCGCAAGTCGTTAAAAAATGGGACACTCACATTCTGTAAAAGCATATAACGAAATCAAATAAGTCAAAAATGACAGTTGAGCGACCGAGCTAAAACCACGGAATTTGGGAGTGCCTAACACCTTCTCTCGGGTTAACAGAATTCTTTATCCAGATTTCTTGTTTCGCGGACTGTTTAAACAGAGTCAATTTCCTCGGATTCGGGATTAACCGGTGACTTGGGACACCATTATCTTCCCAAGTGGCGACTCTAAAACTCTAAATAAAATTCTGTTCCGATTGTCCTTAAAGTGTAAAAACCCCTTCCTCGTTGTTATTATAATATCCTATCCTGGGGTGTACTAGTAATTAACGGGGTATACCTTATTCCTCTCGGAAAAGAGGTTGTAAAAAGGGAGGTGTGACAGCTCTGGCGACTCCACTGGCGATAAGCAACCCAGAACTTCAGTTCAGGGTTTAAGAATTCGAGCTCGATTGAATTGTCGTTCTTGATGTTATTTGACTTTATTATATCCTTTGATCAATGTGTTACGTGTTCACCGCTTTGATATTACGTGGATTGTATATATAAAATTATGCCGAAAACCCTTCTCTTCTTACCTTCGAGGATGTGCTTACTGGTTGAGACTCCCCTTTTTGTTAGTGTCATATCTTAAATAAGAAATAGAGGCCGAATAAGTTACAAAGCCGAACGACTCCGTGGGTCCTCGGTACATAGCCCCCTCCTCGATCCGAGTTGTCTACTCGGGTACACGGTCTAGTACCACTGAAACATCAGGATATTGAGCCTAAATTTAGGACGTTTATTTGTATCATAATTGACTTAGGGGAATCAACACATGGGTTGGGTCCGTCTAGGACAGGTGACCAGGTAATCAAAGACCGAGCATATTATATGTTGCATTTATTTGTCCTAGATTATTATGCAGACCGGCTATATTCTGAAAAACAAAAAGAAAGAAAATTTTAGAATAGAAAAATATCGAAATATTGACGAAACTCTGTCGAAATTTGAAAAGAAAGTATGAAAATATATGGAACAATGCTGTTAAAATAATTGGTCACAAAATAATCTGACCGAACTACACAGGTTTGATTCTCGCCATTAGGTGGAATACATAGACAACCCTTGATGGGTCCAACCACCATTTTTAAAAAATGATAAAAAAATGTTGAATTTTAGTTTTCAATAAATCAAAGTGATGCTGTTTCTGGAAATAGCCGAATGTTTCGAGAGAACGTCGGAAGGCTGTTTTTGCTAATATGGCCACTTTGAAGCCATGTCTTTTTTTTTATTTAAAAATAATGGCATGGAAAGGCTAATTCTTTCAAAAATAATAAAAAAATTTGTTGTTGAAAAAATATTTTCCCTTTTTTCTGAATAAAATCGCCTTTAATAAATGTGCAGGATGAGCACAGTACAAAATGAACCCTTTGCTTTAATGAACAAAATCCCTTTGGAGTTGAGATTATGGTGGAACGATCTGGGCCAATAGGGACAGGTTTGGGTGAACCGATATCTGAAAGATCTTACTGGGTTGATGGACATAATACCCCAGGGTGATATTATTCGGGCTCTCGTTGCTTGTTGGGATCCTGCGCATAATGTACTACACTTCTCAGATTTTGAGCTCACTCCTACATTAGAAGAAATCGCTTATTATATCGGGAAAGGCGAGGTTCCCTTAAAGGATAAATACCCGGTGGCTCCGAGGGAAATTACAGTGCACAGGTTCCGCGATTCCCTGAAAATCGCCAGGAACATTCATAATGAAGACTTGGCTCATGGGTTTTGAACTTTGAGTTTCATCTACCGCAGATATGGTCATATTAGGGGATTTAACGACCCTACGAACAAGCTCTGTAGTAAATCTAACCAAGTCAAGTGGGAAGAACATAAGCGATTTGCCTTTATGATGGCATTTCTGGGATTGGTTATATTCCCGAGGAAAGATGGAAATATTGACATAAGAGTCGCCGGGATTGCCAGTACTCTTCTTGTGCAAGATAATGGCACACTGGAACCGATGATTGTAGCTGATATCTTCCGTGCCCTCACATCCTGTAAAGTAGGGCATGACTTCTTCGAGGGATGCAATTTACTTCTCCAGATGTGGTTGATAGAACATTTATGTCGTCATCCTCAGTTCTCAAGTTACGGGTCTTCAGAAAAGACGTGCATTGAAGAGTTTTATATGAGAACAAAAGAAGTTAAGTTGCCGGAAGGATCAAAAGGTTGGATTACATACTTGCGATCGTTGACTGCTAGCCAAATTGATTGGGCATATGGATGTTGCCCCTTAACGAGGTGATATACATGCCAACATAAGGATCGCATTTTCTGATAACGGGTCTGAAAGCATTCAACCTTATGTGCCGTACAGGGTATTGCGACAACTCGGGAGATATCATGTCATACCAAGAGACGGGGACCTCAGCCTACAAGCCATAGAAATAAGTCCGAACGAACAATTCCCGGAAGCAAAGATTCGACAGATCTGGAATGAATGCCAATGCTTGAAAGTGGACACTTGTGTGGGAAATCGAGCTCGAGGGGAAGTATCACCAGGGTATGCCGCATGATATCGCTGGGATGTCGAGCATGATAGACCAATGAAGAGTCCTCACATTCAAGAGTTGGACGAGCAGTCTAAGGAATAAAAAGATTGGGTGGCCAAAGAAAATGAGTACCGAGCCAGAATCAGCTTGTTGGAGAAACAGTTCCAAGACCTCAAATTCGAAAGAAACTTACAAGCGGCATCCGATGAGGGAGAGAAGAAACAACTGAGAAAAGAGAATGAAATCTTGAAGGCTCAGATTGCAAAGATGAAAACAGCAGCCGAAACCCCAGTTCGCCTAGCCCGAGATGAGAAGTTAATTGAAAATCTTCGGTGCAAAGTGAATGACTATAGTTTTGATCTAGATAAAGCTGAAAAGGAGTTAATCGGGGTTCGGAAACAACTGGCCAGGAATACTCAAGAAAGAGTTCGAATGGTTCAGTGGTTACAAGATAAACATAATGTTGAGGTAGCCCGATTCAGAAAGAAAATCATTACAGCCGAAGTCAAAAGTAGCAAGCAAACCAAAGAGTTTGAAGTAGAGAGAGAACATTGCTACATGGCTATGGCTCGATTAGAATTGGAGCTACAACAACTACAAAAGAAGAACCAAGCAAACCTTAGACGCTCGTGCTGAACAGATTGGTAGGTTGCTTCAGTCAAAAGGGTCATCATGGAAAGAATCGTCAACATTGCTCAGTACATCACAAGGAAATGACAATTGTGTGAAGATATGTCCCAGTCAACATTCACATCAGCAGTAAAGTTCTTTGTAAAGCAAGTAATGACCGACCTGGACAAACTCCAAAGTGGATTAGCATATAGGCCCGCGGCAAGACTGAACGATGTCTCGCGGGCACTAGGAGCTTCAATGTATTCATAGGGCATGCATTTTGTATTTGTATTTTCCTTTTGCATTTGTAGTACAACATCATTTGTAACCGATGTTTGAATCAATGAAAAATTAAACAAGAAGTTGCTGTTATTTTCTTTCTTTTTATGCAAATTGTTTAGGCGATAGGCAAACATGTAGGAACGAAAAACAAAAATGAAAAAAAATGGAAAAAGAATAAAATAAGAAAAAAAAAGAAATAAACAGAAATGAAGAAAAACAAAAGTGAAAAAGAAAGTTGGCGGTTCGAAGAGGAATAATGCCGGGATGATGCATAATGACTAGGCAAAAGTTGTGATTCTTAAATATGATATTTTACCCCTTATGAGCTAACTGTTAACGAGTTTTGTTGTTGATGAGTATCTGATTTTCAGTTGGCAACTGGCATTCTGACACATCACAGGTACAATACACGTTCAAAAGCCATGACCAAAGTAGTGACTCAGGAAATCGAGCCCACTATTATGGATCTGGTACAAGACGAGAAGTTGTGGACGTAGCTAGTATGAAAGAAGAGATGTACAAATTAAAACAGCAGATGTCAGAGATGTACCAGGCCTGGTCTAGAGGTCAACCTTTGCCTTCCTATCCAGCCAACCCAACATACATCCCTCCTACAAACCCAAATCCTGAACTACCTACTATGAACTCGTCCTCCATATACCCAACTTACCCACATTACTATGCTACAACTTCACAAGAACCTCTACCATTGACTAAACAAGCTCCACTACTACCACCTCAGGTCGCTCCAGTATACGTGGCACCGCCATCCGCTGCTCTATACAAATCTTTCAGCGAACCTGTGTTCCATGTTCAGGACACTCATTATTATCCACCAAAACCAACTTTCAGGTAACATCATTCCTACATACCGCTCATAGACATGAAGGAACAGGAAAAGCCTGTCAGAAATCTGGAACAAGAAGAGATGGCCCGTAAGATGAAAAGTCTTGAGCAATCATTTCGTAACATACAAGGGCTAGGAGGCCAAGTGAGTGTTGCGTACAAAGATCTATGCTTGTTTTCGGAGGTACAGCTCCCAGCCGGGTTTAAGTTACCCAAGTTTGATATGTATGACGGCAATGGGGATCCAGTAGCCCATGTGAGGTGTTATTGTAGTAAAATGCGCGGAGCAGGAGGAATGGACGAGTTACTTATGGCTTATTTTAGCCAGAGCTTAAGTGGTTTGGCGTCGGAATGGTATACTCAACAGGATCATACCAGGTGGTTCATCTGCGATGACTTAGCTCAATCATTTGCAAACCATTTACAATACAATCTAGAGATTATCCCTGACAGGTTGTCGTTGACTAAGATGGAGAAGAAACCCGGGGAAAGTTTCCGGGAATACAGATTCAGGTGGAGGGAGTAGGCTAGATGAGTAGACCCGCCAATGAAAGAAGGGGAAATGGTGGACTGCTTTCTATAGGCTTTGGAGCCAACCTACTATGGCCACTTAGTATCGGCAATTGGAAAAACCTTTAATGAGGTAGTCAAGATGGGAATCTTTGTAGAAGAAGGGCTAAAGACAAATAAGATCATGAGCTACTCGGCTATCAAAGCCATAAACCAAGCAATACAAACTAGAGCTGGAGGGTCAATTGGCAAGAAGAAGAAGGAGGAAATTGCGGTCATTGAAGGTAGATCACCAACCATATCCACCAGCACCATATAACCCACCTCCACCATATTATCCTCCAACCAATCCACATTTTTCCGTCAAACATGCTCAACCTTACCCACCGCCTCCACATGCATGGCGTACCCCTGCTCCACAAAATGTCTACCACGCACAAAACGTCTATCCTCCTTCCAAAACATACAGAAATCCAAATTGACCCAATTTCCATCCAGATTCAGAAGTAAAAGGAGATAGAGCCCAAAGAAAGAGAACATTTACTTCGTTAGGGGAGTCATATACCGGTCTTTTTCACCGTTTGAGAGAACTAGGGATGTTGAGCCCTATTGAACCAAAAATTCCCAACCCACCACCCAAAAATCTAGACCAGTCAGTCTGTTGTGAGTACTGTTCCGGGGTGCCGGGACATGATACAGAAAAGTGTTGGCATTTGAAGTCCGCCATATTGGAACTTATTAATACTAGGAGGATTTAAGTGTAAGCTCCGGAAACTCCAAATATCACATAGAATCCTTTGCCAGCGCATCATGAGATGCATATGATAAAGTTAGAGTAGGGAGAGAGCGGTAGGAAACCTTCTCAATTAGTGATGATTATTAAAGCTAACAACAATGTGGATGGGGAAGTTGAAAAGGAAATAGTGCCAATTGAGTTTCCAACAAAGAAGCCATCAGTGGTTGAGCCCGTGAAATTAGTAGTACCGGGAGTAAAGCCTTTGTTGACCGTGAAGGGAGATTACATGGAGCATGTGGTTATCAAACCAGTGGTGCAGATGCCAGTCGTGAATACCAGGGCCATACTGTAGAACTATGATAAGGTTACAGTGATGTATAAAGGGAAGGAAGTTAAAGGAGAAATCAATGAAACTCATGGTTTAACTCTCTCCGGGAAATGCTTTGCCATGGAGGAATTGAGAAAGACCAAAGTGGTAAAGGAAAACCCGGCTCATGTAAAAAAGGCAGTTACTGAAGAGGAAGCAAAAGAGTTCTTGAAAAAGATGAAGGCTCAGGACTATTCAATAGTGGAGCAATTGAGAAAAATGCCCGCGCAAATTTCATTGTTATCATTGCTAATCCATTCTGATGAACATAGAAAGGCGTTAATGAAAATTTTAAATGAAGCCCATGTGCCTGAGAATATTTCAGTATGCCCTCTGGAGAAAATCACTAACAAGATCTTTGAGAAAAATAAGATAACATTTTCAGATAGTGAGTTGCCGCTTGAAGGAACGAAGCATAACAAAGCATTATACCTCACAGTCAAGTGTGGAGAATCTGTAGTAACCCGTGTTATGGTGGACAACAGATCAAGTGCCAATATTTTCCCACTCTCAACCTTGGGGAAGTTTGTCACGCCCCAAATTGAGGGACATGACCGGCGCCTGACCGGGTAACCCCAGTCAAGCGGACCTGGGTGCATTGCATTCCCACGCGTTACCCCTGTGTTGATTGTTTCTCATTAACCAAATATCCTACTAATCATAAATGATTTCACAATAAACAAACAAAATCATACGAGTGATTCATTAACAAGTTTGCAGATTTTACAACTCCCGACATAACATAATATATACATAAGACTGGAATCCCACAGTTTACATGTCTACAGAGCCTCTAGGGTACAAAAGGGAATACAATACTTGCCGGTAACAAGGCTCCGGCTATACCTTACAAAACCAAAATGAAATCTAAACAAAAGTGGCATGAACCACACAGGGCCCCGAGGAAGAAAAGGGCTCACCAAAACTGGCAGTGAAAGGAGAACGATACTACTGCCGATGAGCTGAAGTTCTTCATCTTCAAAGATTGTTCCAACCATTTAGTCCAAAGGATTCTAGGGCCAAGATTCAACTTCCCCAATCTTTACAAGGTAAAAACCCTAACTATATTTCCCTAATTTTCAGTTTTAAAATGGGTAAGGAGAGGGTTGCATATAATAGCTTTTGAAAATGAGATTTTTCACTCATGCATGATTATTAAACTTGTTTTCTTAGTAAAGAGGAAGTGAATAGGCGTAAGAGTCTGCAAAACAAGGTCGGCAAAGATAGGATAGCTTGGGTAAGCATAAAGTAGGAAGTTAACAGAAGGAAACGCGATACCAGGTATGTATGGCTAATTTTGATTCTTGTGAAATCGCCTATATGTGTGAAATTTGTTTGGTTCGTGTTAAATTGCCAAATTGTGCGAAATTGTTGAAGTTGTTGTTGAACTATGAGTGATGTAATATGAGATTTGAGCCGAATGATAAATGAGAGTTGAATTTGGTAAAAGAATTGTGAATAATGGTTATGATGGCATATATGGTACCTTGTGGAAAAGAAACGAAACACTTGAGGTGTGGTAAGTTATTGAACATAATAGTATGAACATTCTCGATTTTGGAACACTTGTAACTTGGTTGTGAAATTGGCTTGGGAAGTAATTGAGAACATGAACCAATGTGTAAATTGCTTATTTGAACTTGTTGTAATTGTGTGTAGTGCCTTATCTGCTGTTTGTGATTGTTGTGTTTGAAAACTGTACGGTGGGATCGGGTTGCGCGCCGCAACATGAAGAAATAAGGTGTGGGTTGGGGTGATAAGGGTGGCCGAGGTAATAAGGGTGGACGAGGTAATAAGGATGGAAAGCGATCGAAATCGCAAATGAAATTGACACAAAGTCATTGATATGAAATTGTGAAAGGAGACAGCAGGAGAGTTTGCAACCTGTAGGGCACTGATTGCCCCTATGTTTGACTACTTGAAATTTATGTGGTTGATTGGTTGTTGTTCTATTTGTTGACCTTAAACGTGCTTGTGTTGAGGCTTATCCGAAATGAGTAAAAGGTGGGAAACATGGTTAGTTAGCTTAATTGATTTCTTGATGTAATCTATTGGCTGTCTTGTCGTCGTGATTCTTGTTTAACGGCTTGAGTTTACTTGGGGCAAAGTTTGTCCATACATACCCAGTACAATTCAAGTGTACTGACGTCCCTTTTGCCGGGGACACTACATTCGTGTTATGATTGTAGGTGGATCAGTAGCAGGCACTTCAGATCATCGGTAGTAGTATCCTTCTCCTTTCACTGCCAGTTTTGGTGAGCCATTTTCTTCCTCGGGGCCCTGTGTGGTTCAAGCCACTTTTGTTTAGATTTCATTTTGGTTTTGTAAGGTATAGCCGGAGCCTTGTTACCGGCAAGTATTGTATTCCCTTTTGTACCCTAGAGGCTCTGTAGACATGTAAACTGTGGGATTCCAGTCTTATGTATATATTATGTTATGTCGGGCGTTGTAAAAACTACAAACTTGTTAATGAATCACTCGTATGGTTTTGTTTGTTTATTGTGAAATCATTTATGATTAGTAGGATATTTGGTTAATGAGAAACAATCAACACAGGGGTAACGCGTGGGAATGAAAGGAACCTAGGTCCGCTTGACTGGGGTTACCCGGTCAGGCGCCGGTCATGTCCCTCAATTTGGGGCGTGACAAAGTTAAAGGTCAATCATGATAGAATTCATCAGAACAATGTATGTGTATGGGATTTTGATGGAGGTGGCAAGAATACTGTAGGGGATTTTATACTGGAGATTACTATTGGATCGGTGGATTTCACTATGGAGTTCCAGGTGCTAGATGTTGTTGTATCTTACAATCTTTTATTGGGACGTCCGCGAAGCCACGCGGCGAAAGCTGTACCATCCTCTTTGCATCAGATGATAAAATTTGAGTGGGAGCAACATGAGATAATAGTGCACGGAGAAGATGATGCCTGCAATGCTATTACACCGTTGAGGCTGAAGGAGATAAAGGTCCGTTGGTGTATCAAGTCATGAACACTGTGGTGGTGAACAAAATATCTGAGGGGGAAAACATGCCGATTCCTATAGTGGCTCCTACAGCAGTGATGGTCGCCAAGGAAATGATAAGGAATGGGTTTTCTCCGAGGAAATGATTAGGAGTAACTCTGCAAGGTATAACACAGCCAATCCACCTTCCTGGAAGTAATGACACTTTTGGTTTGGGTTTCGAGCCAACCGTTGCCGATATCCAAAGAGCTAAGAAAATGAAGAAGAAGGGTTGGTCCCTCCCAAAGCCTATTCCAAAACTATCCAATTCCTTTATCAGGCATGGTACACGGAGAGATCTGGCGACTATTATGCCAAGTCGTGCTAAAATAAAATCGGATGAGGAACTCCTAGCAATGTTCGAGAGGCTATTCGAAGATATGAATATGTTGGAGACGGATGAAGGAACAAGTAAAATGGATGTTCAGTTCGTAGGACCCTGCATCACGCTTAATAACTGGGAAACTACTCCTCTTCCGATCAGGATGGAGTTGTGGTAGTTAGCTTTTAAATATTTCATTTCCCCAAAAGTTGTCTTGTTTTGTAATCCCACATTACATCAAAATAGATGTATCCAATGCTTGTTAACTTTTTCAAAAATAAATGAAATGCAATTTCTTTTCTTCTTCCATTTTTGCCTTATTTTATTTTTCTTCTTTTGTACAGTTCAATATTTGCTGATTCCAATGATATGTCATGCATGAAGGATTCCCGGTCCAGTCTTGATAATCAAATAGTTATACAGGAAATTGAAAGTGAACATGAAGTGGAATATGAGGATGAGGAAATACTGGAGGAAATTAGTAAAGATTTGAGTCATTATGAGGAAAAACCCAAACCGCACTTAAATGAGACAGAATCCATTAATCTGGGAAGTGAGGAGAATGTCCGAGAAACAAAAATCAGTATGCATTTAGAGGCTTCCCTCAGAGAAGATTTAATCAAATTGTTACATGAGTACAATGACATATTTGCTTGGTCCTATGGTGACATGCCCGGGCTTAGTACTGATTTAGTGGTACATCAATTGCCCATTTATCCGGAATGCTGGTCAGTAAAACATAAGCTAAGGAAATCTAAAACAGATATCAGCGTGAAAATAAAAGAAGAAGTTAACAATCAATTCGAGGAAAAGGTCATACGAGTCACTAAATATCCCATCTGGTTAGCTAATGTTGTGCCAGTTCAGAAGAATGATGGAAAAGCCAGGGTGTGCGTTGATTACCGGGACCTCAATAAAGCTAGTCCAAAGGATGATTTTCCATTGCCAAATATCCATATATTGATCGACAATTGTGCCAAGCATGAAATTGGTTCTTTTGTGGATTGCTATGCGGGTTATCACAAGATCCTGATGGATGAAGAAGATGCAGAAAAAATGGCCTTTATCACGCCTTGGGGAACATATTGTTACAAGGTGATGCCATTTGGGTTAAAGAATGTCGGGGCTACATATATGAGGGCAATGACCACTATGTTTCATGACATGATACACCAAGAGATCGAAGTATATGTGGACGATGTCATCATTAAGTCCAAAAAGCAAGGTGACCATGTCAAAGATTTGAAAAAGCTTTTCCAGAGGCTCTGAAGATATAATCTCAAGATCAATCCAGCAAAGTGTGCTTTCGGGGTACCGTCAGGAAAGTTATTGGGGTTTATAGTAAGCCGGCGTGGTATTGAATTGGATCCGTCAAAGATAAAAGCAATCCAGAATTTGCCTCCGCCGAAGAACAAGAAAGAAGTGATGAGTTTATTGGGCAGGTTGAATTATATCAGCAGATTTATCGCTCAGTTAACGTCAACTTGTGAGCCCATTTTCAAATTGTTGAAGAAAGATGATACGGTAAATTGGACAGATGAATGCCAAGAAGCCTTCGACAAAATTAAGGAATATTTGGCCAATCCTCCAGTATTAGTTCCTCCAGAACCAGAAAGACCTCTGATCCTATACTTGACCGTATTGGATAATTCTTTTGGCTGCGTACTGGGGCAGCATGACGAAACGGGAAAGAAAGAGCAAGCGATATATTACCTTAGTAAAAAGTTCACATCTTACGAGGTACAATACACTCAATTGGAGAAAACATGTTGTGCTCTAACGTGGGTTGCTCAAAACTGAAACATTACCTGTCAGCTTATACCACATATTTGATATCACGGTTGGATGCATTGAAATATATATTCCAAAACCCTATGCCTACAAGAAGACTTGCTAAGTGGAAAATTCTGCTTATAGAGTTTGACATCATCTATGTAACTCGTACGGCAATGAAGGCGCAAGCAGTTGTAGATCATTTAGCAGAAAACCCAGTTGATGATGAGTATGAGCTGTTAAAAACATATTTTCCCGATGAGGAGGCAATGAACGTTGAAGAGGTAGAACAAGATGATAAGCCAGGCTGGAGAATGTACTTCGATGGAGCCATCAACAGTAAGGGAGTCGGAATTGGAGCAGTGCTTATTTCAGAAACGAGTCAACATTATCCCGTTACCGCTCAGCTTCAATTTTTCTGCACTAATAACATGGCCGAGTATGAAGCATGCATATTAGGATTAAGGATGGCGATAAATATGGGTGTTCAAGAGATTTTGGTCATGGGCGACTCGGATATCTTGATACATCATATTCAAGGAGAATGAGAGACAAAAGATTTGAAACTGATACCTTATCGACAGTGTCTTCATGAGTTGTCTCAGAGATTTCAATCTATAGAGTTCAAACACATCCCAAGAATGCACAATGAAGTAGTTGATGTTTTGGCCACATTATCCTCCATGTTGCACCATCCAGATAAAGCTTATGTAGATCCACTACAGATACAAGTGCGCGATCAAAATGCTTATTGTTTCGCCGTGGAAGAAGAACTTGATGGTGAGCCGTGGTATCATGATATCAAAGAATATTTGAGGACAGGAGGGTAATCAGAACACGCCACATGAGACCAGAAAAGGGCTATAAGGCGATTGACAAATGGATTTTTCCTCAGTGGAGGAGTTGTATACACTAGATTTGGGGCTATTGAGATGCATAGATGTGCAGCAAGCTGACACAATTATGGCTGAGGTACATGCAGGAGCTTGCGGACCTCATATGAGCGGATACATTTTAGCCAAGAAAATACTGAGAGCAGGATATTATTGTCTCACCATGGAGCATGATTGTATTGGGTATGTGAGGAAATGCCATCAATGTCAAATAAACAGAGATTTGATTCACTCTCCACCATATGAATTGCATACAATGTCAGTACTGTAGCCATTCGTTGCCTGGGGCATGGATGTCATCGGACCAATAGAGCCTGCAGCATCTAATAGGCTCAGATTTATCTTGGTAGCAACTGATTATTTCACCAAACGGGTGGACGCGAAGACATTTAAGGCAGTGACAAAGAAGGCAGTAGTGGATTTCATGCACACAAATATCATTTGTCGCTTTGGAATTCCTAAAGTGATTATCACAGACAACGGAGCAAATCTGAATAGTCACCTCATGGTAGAAGCATGTCAAAGGTTCAAAATCCTGCATCGTAACTCTACACCTTATACGCCTAAAGCGAATGGAGCAGTAGAGGCTGCAAATAAGAATATTAAGAAGATTCTCAGAAAGATGGTGGAAGAGTGAAGGTAATGGCATGAAAAACTACCGTTTGCTCTCATGGGTTATCGCACAACTGTAGATAATTCAATTGGTGTAACACCTTACTCATTGGTGTATAGAACAGAGGCAGTCATACCTGCAGAAATTGAAATACCTTCTCTTCGGATCATAGCTGAGGCTGAAATCGATGATGATGAATGGGTAAAAGCTCGGCTAGAACAATTGAGCATGATTGATGAGAAGAGGTTAGCGGTAGTTTGTCATGGATAGTTATATCAGCAGAGGATGGCCAGAGCATACAATAAGAAAGTACGTCCGCAGAAATTTGAAGTGGGACAATTGGTGCTGAGACGTATTTTGCCTCATTGGGCCGAAGCAAATGGAAAATTTACACCAAATTGGCAAGGGCCATTTATGGTGTCACGGGTATTGTCCAACGGAGCTCTATACTTGACAGATGTTGAAGGAAAATGTGTAGAGACTGCTATCAACTAAGATGCAGTCAAGAGATATTATGTATGATTCCTTTTTCATATGAACAATTGTTTTTGTCATAATTTTGGAATTGAAATGATGAAGGTATTTTATTCTCTATCCAAACACTTTATCCATTGATATCCCCATTGAGCCTTATTTGCTTTATTCTTTCATATCCCTCTCTCGGAGTCAATCATGAACAAGAAAAGAAAAGAAAAAAATGATGCAAGAAAAAGAAAAATGAAAAATGATGATGAAAGAAATATGATTGAAAAAAAGAAAAAAAAAAGAGACAAAAAGAAAAAATGCATACAAAAGACAAAAAGAAAATCAGGAAAAGTCAAGATGCAACAATGAATATTGTAAGGCCCCGTAAAAATTTTGTGCATAAAACCTAGTAGCTGTGGTGTCATGGTCCGAATAATGTGTTAGGAATGCGTATTTGAGTTTCAAAAATGTAGAGAATTAATTTTTCCGAAAAGTGTCTAATTTGCGGTCAAGAATGCTATCGCAAACCTGACATGCGGACCGCATTCTTGCCGCAAAACGTTCCAGAGAGTTTCCCAAAAACCGTGTCAAAAGTGCGGTCACTATGCGGACCGCATGTTGATTCTGCGGTCGCATAGTGCACCGCATAATTGACCCCGGCCCAGATTTTTGTAACATTTTGACCCGATCTCTTCTTTAATATGATACACTTCTTCTTCATTTTATCATATCATATTACCAAAAATTAGAGAGAGAAGAGAGGGTTTTTAGAGAGAGAAATCTTTCATCTTCAAAGATTGTTCCAATCATCTTAGTTCAAAGGATTCTAGGGCAAAGATTCAACTTCCCCAATCTTTTCAAGGTAAAAACCCTAACTGTTTTCTTTGATTTTCAGTTTTAAATTGAGTAAAGAGAGGTTTGCATATAATAGCTTTTGAAAATAGAATTTTTACACTCATGCATGATTATTGAACTTGATTTTTAGTAAAAAGAAGTGAGTAGAAGTAAGAGTCTTCAAGAACAAGGTTGGCAAGAGTAAGATAGCGTGGGTAAGCATAAAGTAGGAAGTTAATGGAAGAAAACTCATCACCAGGTATGTATGGCTAATTTTGATTCTTGTAAAATCGCCCAAATGTGTGCGAATTGTTTTGGCATGTGTCAAATTGAGAAATTTTACGTAATTCTTTGATTTCCTTGTTGAGCATTTGATTGATGTTGAACTACGTGTGGTGTGGTATGAAATATGAATTGAAAGATAAAAAGGTAATCGAGATTGGTAAAGAATTGGGAACAACCATTGTGATGGCATATTTGGCTTATTGTGGAAGGAATTTGAAACACCTTAATTGTGGTAAATTGTTGAACATGATTATGTGGGCATTTTCGATTTTGGAATACTTGTAACTTGGTTTTGATATTGGCTTGAGAAGAAATTGAGAACATGAACCAATGTGTAAGTTGCTTATTTGAACTTGTTGAAATTGTGTGTAGTACCTTATCTGCTGTTTGAAATTGTTGTGTTTTCAACTGTAAGGCGGGGTCGTGTTGCGCGCCGCAACGTGGGGAAATAAGGTGTGGGTTGGGGTGATAAGGGTGGCCGAGGTAATAAGGGTGGTCGGGGGCAATAAGGATGGAAAGCGATCGAAATCGCTATTGAAAATTGATACAAAAATCAATAATGTGAAATTGTGAAAGGAGACAGCAGGAGAGTTTGCAACCTGTGGGGCACCGATTGCCCCTTTGTTTGACTACTTGTGCTTTACGTGATTGATTGGTTATTGTTAAATTGGTTGATCGTAGAAAGTGCTTTGTGTGAGAATTATTTGAAATGAGGAAAATGTGGAAACATGGTTGGTTGGCTTGATTAATTGTTGATGTAATTTAATGGCTTGAGTTTACTTGGGACAAAGCTTGTCCATACATACCAGTACAATTCAAGTGTACTGACGTCCCTTTTGCCGGGGGCGCTACATTCGTGTCATGATTGTAGGTGGATCAGTAGCAGGCACTTCAGCTCATCGGCAGTAGTATCCTTCTCCTTCCACCGCCCGTTTTGGTGAGCCCCTTTCTTCCTCGGGGCCTTGTGTGGTTCATGCCACTCGGTTTAGATTTCATTTTGATTTTGTAAGGTATAGCCGGAGCCTTGTTATCGGCAAGTATTGTATTTCCCTTTTTGTATCCTAGAGGCTCCATAGACATGTAAACCTGTGGGATTGTGGCCTATGTATATGTATGGGGCGTTGTAAATATAAATTATGAACTTGTTAGTAAATCAATCACATGGTTATGTTTATGCATTATGAAATCAGTCATTATTGGTAAAATATTTGGTTAATGAGAAACAATCAACACAGGGTTAACGCGTGGGAATGAAAGGCACCTAGGTCCGCTTGACTGGGGCAACCCGGTCAGGCGCCGGTCATGTCCCTCGATTTGGGGCGTGACAAACTTGGTATCAGAGCCTAAACTACGTCTGACTTGATCCCGAAAGGGTACGTAGGTAGCCTCAATGAGGTTCAGTCATGAAAGAAATAAAATCCAACATTCCCCAAATATTGAAACTGGGGCAAAAGTTATGTTTATGATTCCGAGAGTTGTAAATATTTTTGAACCCTCGTTAAATTTTGAGCCTTTATACCCTTCTTTCTGAACCCATCCGAAAGCCACATTACAGTCCAAAGAAAGACCTTCTAATTAATTTCAAGGAAATGATGATACAATGAGAATAAGGAAAAACATGGCATGGACAGTACCCGGTGGTTTGGAAAACAAAAATAAAAATGAGAGAATAAAAATGAGAGAGTCTTATTGGTGAAAACCTTAAACCGGCACCGTAAGTTAATTATGAGATACGAGAATAAAAATGAGAGAGTCTTATTGGTGAAAACCTTAATAGGCACCATAAGGCGAAAGTGAGGAATATTCTGTTGAAAGAAGAAAAACAACAAAAATAAGATTGGTTTGGGTTGAAGGAAAATATGAAGTTAAGATAGCAACAATGCGATTGGACAGACTAGGTCGGAATTTAAATACATGGCATGGTCAGAGGAATCGGCCATCATACCCAGATAAGTTCTGCCTCTACTCCAAAATACCCTTACCCTTTCAAATTCATATTTTTTTGCATTTCATTGATCAAAAACCAGTTGCCCATTGAAAGCTAACTATCAGCTTCTCATGTTAAGAGGCGTAATAACACTGGGTCAGAGAAAAAACAAAAGAGAGGATGGCAATTAAAGCTAAAGAAAAATGAAAAGAAAAGAAACAAAAAGGGAAAGCAGAAAGAGGATTACAAAGGAAAAGTTGAAAAAATCTGGCAATGAGCTACAAAGAAAGAATAAAGCAAGAAGAGGCAGGCGATGGAAGCAAAGTCAACAAGAATACCAGTTGCCAACATTTTATAACTAATAAGATTCTTCACTAATTTAGACAGGAACAAAAGATTCAAATTCTCACTAATCACTTTAAAGTGAATGTGACCAATGTGGAAGAAGAAAAACACCAAAAAGAAATACAGCAATAAAAGGAGGAATCCGCAGAGGAGGACTCATTCAGTCATCAAGAAACCTACCCAAACAACAAGGGAGGTATTATCTTTTCAAAACTCACACCCCAGTTATCAAACTGAGGGAATATTTTTCTGCATTTTCATAAATATTCCCTTGTGATCCAGGTGGGCACTTGGATAACAAGGGAATATTTTTCTGCATTTTTCATTTCATGCATCAGACGCCCACCTGGATAACAAGGGAATATTTTTCTGCATTTTCATTTCATGCATCAGGCACCCACCTGGATAACAAGGGAATATTTTTCTACATTTTCATTTCATGCATCAGGTGCCCATCTGGATAACAGGGGAATATTTTTCTGCATTTTCATTTTATGCATCAGGCGCCCACCTGGATAACAAGGGAATATTTTCTGCATTTTTAATTTCTGCATCACGCGCCCACCTGGATAACAAGGAAATTTTTTTCTGCATTTTCATTTTCATGCATCAGGCGCCCACCTGGATAACAAGGGAATATTTTTCTGCATTTTCATTTCATGCATCAGGCGCCCACCTGGATAACAAGGGAATATTTTTCTACATTTTTATTTCATGCATCAGGCGCCCACCTGGATAACAAGGGAATATTTTTCTGCATTTTTCATTTCATGCATCAGACGCCTACCTGGATAACAAGGGAATATTTTTCTGCATTTTAATTTCATGCATCAGGAGCCCACCTGGATAACAAGGGAAAATTTTTTGCATTTTTAATTTCTGCATCAGGCGCCCACCTGGATAACAAGGGAATACATTTCAGCATTGTTTAATTTCTGTTCAGGCGCTCACCTGTATAACAAGGGAATACATTTCATCATTTTTTAATTTCTGTTCAAGGGCCCACCTGTATAACAAGGGAATACATTTCTACATTTTTAATTATTTTGTCTAACATGAGTAACACCATAACACATGGAAAGCCCACACTAGGGCAGAGGAAAACGTTTTCTTTGTTTTTGTTTTGTTTTTTAACAGGTATCAACCTGGAAGTGAGAAACACATTTGGAAGTCACATGAAGGGAGGGAAGCAGTATGTCAGAAACAAGAAAGTAATCAGAAATCAACAAAAAAAGAAGGATGCAAATAAAAGAGCAACATGAGATATGGAAAAGCAAGGAAGTACAAGAATACAAGAAATAGATACGATTTATTGTAATTCATGAGGTCATAGCTTAGAATAGCTTCTTTTTTCATTTTTATCCCGGTTTAACAAGGAGTTAGTCAGTAATTATAGCAACAATAGAACAAGCAGCAAGTCTTGGCAGTTTCAAACTACCAGACCTTCCCGAACTACACTGACATGATTCATGTTTAGCCCAGGATATGTAGGCAACCTCTGAGACAGGGTGCGGTCAAAAGGTTTTTAAAAATGCTTCTTACGGAATATGCCAGTGGGCAAAAATTTCTCATTACTGCTCACTTATCTTTGCACTAAAACTCTTCGTATTCCCGAGCAAAGAGGGGCAGCTGTGAGCACGTGATTTTTTCCCTAAGCAAAACAAATTCCAATATAAAAATAAAAATAAGATTTTTGATGTGCAATTATGTGTTTAATTAAAATAATGGTGTGTTTGTTGTTGAAATAAGCTTGAAATTAAAACTACAAAAAGAACTAAGTAGAAAATGTCACAAAAATATGAAAATTAGAGAAAATTAACAAAAAATAAAAAAAAATACGGGAAAAATCAAAGAAAATGACAAAAATGTCATAAAATACCATAAATAATCAGAAAAATAGGAAAATAAAAGAAAAAAAACAATTGAAAATAAATATGAAAAGAGAAAATAAAATACTAAATAAAAATACAAAGAAAATAATTAAAATGCAAGAAAATACAAAAAATACAATAAAATTGGGCTCGAATTCAAAAATACAGGCCCAAATGTCACAGCCCAAAGGAAATGGCCGTCCAGTCCAAAGCTTGAATTAAACGACGTCGTGTAAAGTTTTAATCGTGGCCGCCCAAAGAGTTGATCAGACGGAGGGTGTTAAGAGTCCTAAAAATTAAACGACGTAGTATAACTAATAAATCCCGACCGTCCATGTTTGGAGATCTAACGGACGCCAGGCTATCTATCATTAAATGAAACGACGGTGTTTTGAGAGAAGCAATCCTGGCCATTGATCTCAATTAATCCAAAGGCCAGGATTACTCGTGCCCAAAGGAGTATAAAAGGCCAATCTCTCCGTTCATTAGAGACTAATACATACATTATACACAACCGCCAAACCCTATCCGCCATTTCTCTTCTTCTTCGTCTTCTTATTCCTCTATCTCCAATGGAGACTGGCCTAAGACCATGGCGTTTTCCGGCCAAAAACAACCTCAAACACATTCTCCTTTACTCTCACAGACCACAACCACCCTGAAAACCTAGGAAAAAACCAAAAGCCCCATCTTCTTGAAAGTCCGGTCATCGGAACTCTCGCCGGTGACATTCAACCTATGAACCAGGACACCCCAGGCCCACCTTGAAGAAGTCTTTCACCTCAGATAGGTGGTTAATCTCGAATAACCTTGGAACTGTTCGAATATTGAAAATAAGTTCGTCGGAACCCTATCTCCGGCGAACACCCAAAACAAAACCCACCCCAAATACATCCCAAATACGCCCATAACACCCCTCTACCACTAAAAACCCAAAATATAAACCCATTCGAGGAAATCTGGAAAATCAAAAGACTTCAAGTCTTTGAAAAAGCTTGAAGCCTGGAATAAAGAAAAGAAAAAGAAAGAAAGAAAAGAAAGAAGAAAGAAAAGAAAGAAGAAAGAAAAGAAAGAAGAAAGAAAGTAAAGAAAGAAAGAAAAAGAAAAGGAGACAGATCCCGAAAGCTAAGTGAACCTACCCCTTTTGTTTCTTTGCTTCTTTGTCTTCTAAATCTCCTGTATAATTCTTTGCATGTTTTTTCTCATTTCTCTTCTAAGTCTCCTGTATATGATTCTTTGCATGCTTTTAACTATTCATCTTCCAAATCTTCTGTATATGATCCTTTTCATGTTCTTGATTGTTAGTCTTTTGAATATTCTATTATTTAGCCTATGGTAATCTCATGCCTAAGATCTATCATGTTCTTTATACATAACTAGTCTGTTTTAGTACTTTAGGGTTCTTGATAAGTTTTACACATTAATCATGTTTAAGTATGCCTATTTATGTGATTTGTTCACTTATATCTAGTCTGAAATTTCGATTTGATTGATTGGGATTCAACCATTATCAAAACTTCTCTCTGAGTTCTGGGTAATTGAAAAATGATTTACTATTAAGGCTATGTGTGCAATACAACATGAATTGGCTATATTTGTAATTTGACTCATATGTTAGACTATTCTGAATTCTATTATGCTTTGTGGTTTGGTATTAGTTGTAAAGATATAGGTATAGTTTATGTATTTGGTTAGTCTCGCTATTATTGAAATAACTAGAACTCTTTGGTTAGTCTGGCTATTATTGAAATAACTAGAACTGTTTGATTAGTCTGGCTATTACTGAAATATTAAATGTCTAATTTTGCAAATATGTTTTTGGATTAGTTAGTTAATGTTAAAAAGGGGTTAAAATTGAAAAAAGGGTCTGGAGTTAAAATCTGGTTAAGCCTTGAATATGTTAGAAAATAATGGCTAATAGTTAAATAGGTATTAAACCTAGCATACCCTGACCTTAGTAGGTCGGGTAAATAGATAATAATAATAAGGGTATATAAGGAATAAGAAATGGTATATTGAGGATTTAATAGAGCCTATAGGGACAAAATGGACTTTAATGCCTAGTATTCTTGTAATTAACCATAAAATAAAGGGTAAGATAGGCATAGTAAAAAGGTATAGCTGAAATAACTCTTAGCAAGTGAGGGCAACCTAGTAATATACCCTCAATAGAATAAAAAAGAATTACCTAGAACCTTCCAGCAAGGGCTGGAAGGCATTTCGAACTCAAAATAAAGGTATTAAACTGTAATTAATAAGAGAATAAAGGGGAGGGAACTAAAAATAAGATTTTCCCCCCCCCCCCCGCTCCCCTCAAAAATTCACCCAAATAGTCTATAAATAGGCTTCACCTGAGCCTGAATAAGGGGTTAGACATTAGATTTTGGGGTTAGAAAATTCTTATTTGAATTAGGAGTTAAAAGTCGAAAGTTACAAATTCTGGGTTACAAAAATTTAAGAGATAAATGGTTGAATATTCTGGAGTTCTATTAGAGTTTCCTGCTGTTCAATTCTGCTGGATTCTATTGGATTTCTTCAATTCTACTTACTGGTTGCTTAATTGTTGGGTTTGGAGATTATACTTGGCTATTATATTGCTGCTTTGCTGTGTCTGCTCTTCGATTGCTCTATTGATGCTATCACTTATTATTCTTCGTCCATACCTAGACTCATAAGTTTTTTCTTCTGAACCAGGTACATTTTCCTTATCCAGAAATGTAATTGCAATTTGGATTGAGGAAATGAAAGCTTAATGAGCTGTTTGGATGAATAATGATGTTATTCGCTTTCGATTTTACAATTTTTATGCATTAGACTTTCTGTAATTTAGTAGGGTAATTTGTAATAACTAAATTGTATGTAATTGAAACAATGTAATAGATAGTGTAGAGGTAGTGTAAATGTAGATACAATCATCATTAAACGTAAGTTAAAAAACAGGATAATACATGAACTTAATTCACTTAGTAAACATGCTTAACAACCTGGAATAGTAATTAACTGTGCTCGTTTAATTAGAGCATGATAATTAGAAATGAATAATCAAGTTACAACATATTTTGTCATTTAAACCAGCTTAATAACAATTCAGAATAGTATAAGTTAGAATCAGTAATTAAAAACAATTTAAATCGGAATTGTTAAGTATCGTATCACTGTTTAAAGTAGCTGAAATAGTAGTTTACTGTTTAAGTTCTATTAATAATTAGTAATTAGAATTCAGAATCAATATTGATAAACATGTACTCATGTCCCTTATGAAATAAAATGTCATTTGTTGATTTATTCTATTGATTAATGACTATTTGTATGATTGTTATGAAATCTCAATTTTGCTTTATATTCTTCTCGTCTGATTTGGGCTTAATCGACAACATGGGCCCAGATCCAACTGAATCTATTACCGGGCCTCTGAATAATTAAATATATGTATACTGGGTTTCTGAAGCCCAGTTGTGTGAGATGGATTGTTAATACAGTCCACAAAGTCCAGGTCTGGAAATGGAATATTGGGCATGGATGTAATTTCTGAAAACACAAAAACAGTAACAAATTAGGAGAAAGAACAAATAGATAATATAGTGCTCAATAGGATTGGACTTTAAAATAACGGGATGAGCCTCGTATAAGAATAAAAATGCACGGGGCTCCCATATGAACGTTAATAAATGATAGACTCGGGGAGACCGTTTAGTGAATTTCACGGTCTTTCCTAAAGATAATAAGCTGTAGTCGTTATAGGCACAATTTAAAATATACATTCCTTAATACGAGTGCACATTTATGTGACTCAAATCTTAAATCCCGGCGAAGACGAAACGTATTAAGATCACAGGCGTACTGGTTGTTGTGTAACTCGAAATTCATTTTTGTGGCGTCGCAAGTCGTTAAAAAACGGGACACTCACATTCTGTAAAAGCATATAACGAAATCAAATAAGTCAAAAATGACAGTTGAGCGACCGTACTAAAACCACAGAATTTGGGAGTGCCTAACACCTTCTCCCGGGTTAACATAATTCCTTATCCGGATTACTAGTTTTGCTGACTGTTTAAATAGAGTCAATTTCCTCGGATTCGGGATTAACCGGTGACTTGGGACACCATTATCTTCCCAAGTGGCGACTGTGAAACTCTAAATAAAATCCCGTTCCGATTGTCCTTAAAGTGGAAAAACTCCTTCCTCGTTGTTATTATCATATCCTATCCTGGGGTGCACTAGTAATTAATGGGGTATAGCTTATTCCTCTCAGAAAAGAGGTAGTAAAAAGGAATGTGTGACAGCGTGCAACCGACTCCACTTATTTAACGTCTATGACGCTCACTAGGGGTATGTATAGACTCCGAATGGGCTCATACAGCCCAAACGCAATATCATCCATCTCGTGGCACCAAATAGGCTCTCAGCCTCATTATAATTATATTATTAGTCTGGCGTGTAGCCCGATCCATATCAAGGAAAACATCCTCACTATAGGGTCCTCGACCCATCTCAGTCAAATAAGTTCACAGCCACTCGTGCATGATATAATATAGGGATCTCAGCCATTATATCCTTTTTCATTTAATATTCATGATTAAAAATGCAGTCCTTATTTTATTTTAATAGTTGAAAACATGACTGAGAGTATAATTTATGCAAACAAGTGAGGAAAGCTAATGAAGATCCCTTAAGGATTCTACAGGTCGACACAAGTCCCCAAACATGGCAATAAGCCCAATTCACAGTGATAAGGTATGCGTCTCAATCGCTAATATAGTAGAAATAACACTCGAGATGGACGAAGTCACAATTCCCATCAGTAAACGAACTCCCAGTCATCATAGAATGCATGTCACGTCTTAATATAACATTACAATGTGAAAGTCTGGGGTTTAAAACCCTCAAAGAAGCATTTACATCAATTACTCACCTCTACCCGGCCAAAGTCTAGCTTGTAATGCCCTTTCCTAATGAATCGACCTCCTCACGCATCGATTCTTGTCAAAACCATAACAAATACATTACAATACGCGAAAGGAATATAACCCAATCGAAAAGACTCAAAAAATATAGAAAATCACGAAATTTGCAAAACCCTAGCCCGGGCCCACTTCTCAAAAGTCAAAAAATTTTACACCAAAAATATTCCTTATCTCCACGAGTCGATACATGTAAAGAAAAAAAAAAAAAAAAGATACATGTAAAGTTTACCAAAATCGGAGTCCAAATGCTCCCTAGAATCCCAATTTCTCATTCAAAAACCCAAGCCATAGTTCCTCCACTTTTATTCAATTTCCATGAATTTATGTGTTGAAATCTCACCCTTATATGCGATCGCCTAGAGCAAAAATCTCCGCAACACTTAAGCTATTTTCTACAACTCCCAAAGGCCATGATTGGTCCCATTGACCACCCGAAATCACTCCGAGGCCCCGGGACCTCAACCAAAGGCACCAACATATCTCAAAACATCATACAAACTTGTTTCAATCATCAAAACACGTCAAACAACACTAAAACCAACAATTCACATCGGATTCAAGCGTAAGTTTCTTCAAAACTTCCGAAACACGTATTCGATCAAAAGCCTAACCAAAACACCTCGAAATGACATGAAATTTTACCCACACATCCAAAGTCACCTAACGGAACTACTGCAACTCTCAGAATACCATTCCAACGATCAAATCAAAATCTCACCTATCAACCGAAATTTGCCAAAATTCTAACATCACCAATACAAGTATAATTCTATACCGGACCTCTAAAATCAATTTCGATCATATTTCTTAGTCACAAATCATTCCCCAAAGCTAACCGAATCACCAGAATTCAAATCAGATCCCTCTAACTAAATAGTCAACTTCTGGTTGTCTTTTCCAAAATAAGCTTTCCTTTAAGAGACTAAGTGTCTCATTTCCATCTAAAACTAATCCAATTCGAATCGATCACCTTAAATACCGATTATTAAGCATAGAAAAATAATATAAGGGAAATGGGGCAGTAACTCACATGACGACATGTCAGGTCATCACAAGAACCCGAGGAAAAGAATTTTTTGGTGAAATTGTTTCTCTGAAATTGTTAAGAAAAAAGGAAATGGAAATTGATTCAAAGACTATGGTATCTGTGACGAATCGGCCCGCTGTCTCATGCATTACCGCCCCTTTAACCCCAAGTATTGCTTCTTCATGTTTCATTGTTAACATCGGGTGAGTTAGAGTTGAATTGATTGGTTTGGATAGGAAAAGAGACACCTAGTCTCTTTAATGAAGGCTTATAATGGAAAAGTCAATCGGATGTTAACTATCAAGTTAGAGGACTCAGATGTGAATTTCAGTGATTTGGTTAGCTTTGGGAGGTTATTGTGACTTAGGAGTGTGATCGGAAGCGATTTTGGAGGTCCGATGTAGAATTAGGATTGAATTGGCGAAGTTAGTACTTTGGCAAATTCCGATTGATAGGTGAGATTTTAATCTGATGGTCGGGATGGAATTTTGAGAGTTGTAGTAGCTCCATTAGTTTATTTTGGATATGTGTGCAAAATTTCAGGTCATTCAGAGGTGTTTTGGTTGGGTTTTTGATCGAATGTGTGATTCAGAAGTTTTTAAGAAACTTAGACTTAAATTTGATGTGATTCGATAGTCTTATCATTTTTTGATGTGTTTTGAGGATTGTAACAAGTTTGAATAAGGTTTTAGGATGTGTTTGTGTTTTTGGTTGAGGTCCGGGGGGCCTTGGGGTGAATTCGGGTGGTTAAACGAGAGTTTTGAAGTTTGTTGCAGGTTTATTTTTGTTGTCATTTGGTATTTCCACTTTTGCGGCAATGGACCGTAGAAGCGGTTCCACAAAACGGGTGAGGGATTGTGAAAGCGGTCAGTTGTTGGCTTGAGTAGTTCCGCAGAAGCGGACGGTTAACCGTAGAAGAGGTTTTGGGCCGTAAAAGGAAGATCCGCAGAAGCAAATCTGAGCCGCAAAAGCGAAAGTTGGAATTTTTAATAAAGACCGCAGAAGTGGGATTTTGGCCGTAGAAGCAGTCTTGCATAAGCGGAAGCGGGACCACAAAAGCGAAAGTCGTCGGGCAGAAGGGTTTTTATATTATTATTTCACCTGCGAGTCTATTCATTTTTCCTCCATTGTTAACCACCTTAAGAGCTTTTTGGTAGAAATGAAGAGGATTGTTACAGGAATTGATTGGAGGTATGTCTCGTGACCTAGAAACACCATTTTATTGAAGAATCAACCTTTATTACATGGAAATTTGGGTAATAACTAGAAGAACAAGGGCTTGGTATTTAAAATGAAATTCCGGGATTTGAAAGGGCATTTGAACTCCGAATTTGGTAAATTTGATATATATGGACTCGGGGCGAGACGAGGAATCTGGTAATATGAATTTTGTAAATTTTTGAGAAGTCGGCCAAGTGCTCGGGTTTTGCCAACTTCGTAATTTTTGGTGTTTTTTTGAGTCTTTTTGATTGCGTTATATTTCTTTGACCTATAGTAATGTATTCCTTACGATTTTGATCAGAATTGGCACACGAGAAGGTTGATTCGAGAGGAAAAGGCATAACGAGCTAGATTCATGGCCGACTTGAGGTGAGTAATAGATGTAGATGATGACCTGAGGGTTTGAAACTCCGATATATCACATTATGACACTGTATTGAGGCGAGACATATACTGTAAGATGAGTACAAGGTCATTTGTGTTTGGGGATTGTGACTTGGTCCGTCCCGAGTGATGTTCATATTGTGTTCTTGACTAGAAATTGTCTGGTAATAATCTTACTTGGATTTTATGCATATATTAGGGCTTCGTGCTGATTCGTTGCATCATTCAGGGATTATTATCATTGTTTCTATATCACTTGGCATGTTAAATGATTTTAGCCCTGAGTGTAAACACTGTATTGAAATGTTTAGCCATATTTCTAAGATTTGAAACTTAAACTATATTTTTATGACATTGTGAGCTGAGAGCTATTACTCTAAAGTTACCCGAGTGGTTTACGTGCATATTCTTTACTATTGGCTGCATATCCCATAAAAACGCTATCAATAATTTCTGGTCCGATATTTGTCCTTTTGGTTTTAGGAACTTGCACTTTAGCTAAGCACCCCCACACTTTAAAATATTTAAGTTGGGGCTTTATTCCATTCCATTTCTCATATGGAATAGATTACGTCATGCTCTTAGGAATTCTATTGAGTATTCAGTTAGCTATAAGAATAACTCCCCCCATCAGTTCTTGAGTAAACTAGAACTTATCACCAAATCATTATTCATTTTATATTAATGATCAATTCTTTCTTTCTGCAATTCCATTAGATTGTGGTGACCAAGGGATGTCATTTGATGAATAATATCATATTCCAAAAAAGGAGATTCACATTGACCGCCCCAATGAACTCTTGTATGTATTAGGACAGAGTTATAATAAATGGTAAAGTTTTAAATCTTCGAACCAATCTAACACAATCAAAATCAATAAACGGTAATATTTTTAATCTTCCAACCGAGTAATATATGATACAACCGAATCTAATTTACGGCAAAGTTTTAATCTTCAAATCTAGTATAAAGTCACTTAGACCTTATTCTCCAAAATGTGTAGAAAGTCACATAGACTCTAGCCTCCATCAAATGAGTAGAAAGTCACAAAGACTTTAATCTCAGAACGAGTGGAAAATTACGAAGATATTAATCTCAAAGCAGGACTAGAAAATCATGAAGATTTTAATCTCTATAACGGCAGTACAAATCACGATGATTTTAACTTTTCTTATAAATGGCTTTCCAACTAAACCATTATAACACTTTTCATGATCTCAAGAATACTTTCAAGTATTTAGTGTAAGCCTAATCATGTCTTACTTTCTTGAAGATACCATGCATGCTACCAAATTTTATAGCAACTACTAAAAATCTTTTATTTGGTCAAAGAAAGAACAAATTTAACTGTAGTTATATGTTATTTCAAATCATGCATATAATTTCAGATGTTTTAATATGGTATTATCCCATAAAATATATCTATTCCAACATTAGAAACAAGATATCATAAACCATAAAGTACAGGAAATAAAAAATAACTAGAGTAAAGAAAGTAGAAATCGTTATATTCTCACTTTCTCCTTAACTTGCTCGTTTAAATTTGGCCACTTAAGCCATATCAAAATCCGAGTCCTTGTGCTTTTATAAAGAGGCACAACTTTTCCATTTGTACCCTTTCACATTTATTTTTATTTTCCCCAAAGAATTGTTGCAGTTTGTGATCCAATTGTCATTGTAACCTTCACTTGATCTCCAATATTCATACTCCAAATTGTTGATGATGTAATTTTCAATCGACCAAGGGAATATATTCCTTGTCTCCTATTTCCTCAGCCTCCATGTATCCTATTTCCTCCTATATGTCCTATGCTTCTTTGTCAGATTCATATTTAAAGTCAATGTGTAAATTTTTTAGTTGTTAAAGAGCCAACCGCTTACGCTGAGGCCATGCATGATCCTCAGTGGATTGAGGCTATGGACCAAGAATTGAAGGCCCTAAATGACAACAACACTTTGTGTTTGGTAGATCTACCAGCAGGTAAGAGGGCAATAGTTACAAATGGGTCTTTACGGTTAAGTATAATACACAGGGAGAGGTAGAAAGATACAAAACAAGGCTAGTGCCCAAGGGGTACACACAACAAAAAGTCCTAGATTATCAGGAAACTTTCTCTCCTGTGGTCAAGATGGTGACTGTACGAGTAGTTTTATCTCTAGCTACCATGCATGGATGGAAGCTCTATCAGATGGATGTTTTTAATGCCTTCTTACAAGGAGATTTGGTAGAGGATATCTATATGATTCCACCACCTAGCTTTGTTATCTAGGGGGAGTCCTCTCAAGTTTTCAAGCTTCAAAATTCGCTCTATAGCCTTAAGCAGGCCTCTAGGCAATGGAATCTCAAACTCTGTGAAGCATTAACTGCATCTGGTTTTGTTCAAAGTCTACATGATTATTCCCTCTTTATTAAGCACTATGGTCAAGATCTGGTCCTAGTTCTAGTACATGTAGATAATCTTTTGATCGCTGGATCCAATCCCACCATGATAGAGTCTACTAAATGCATGCTACAACAACATTCAAGATCAAGGACCTGGGGGAGATGAAGTACTTCCCTGGTTTTGAAATTGCTAAAAGTAAGCAAGAAATTCTAGTTTTCAAAAAAATTTGCTCTTGACTTGATCAATGATCTTGGTCTTGCTGGATATAAGCCAACAAGCACACCATTAGAGGTGAATCAAATGCTTACTAGTGTGGAGTTTGATGAAGGAGAAACTTGTAGTACTTATCATGATGAGTTATTGCCTGATCGTACAAGTTATCAACAGCTGGCTAGAAAAGTTGCTATATCTTACAATGACCAGACCAGGCATAGGTTAGGTAGTGCAGAATATGAGTCAATTCATGCACAAGCCAAAGAAATCCTATATGGAAGGAGATCTAAGGGTAATAAGGTATCTAAAGAATGCACCAGGGTTGAGAATACTATTATCAGTAGAATCCTCATCACAACCCATAATGCATTGTGATGCAGATTGGGTAACTTGTCCAATGACAAGGAAGTCAGTTAGTGGTTTTGTGGTCAAGCTGGGATATTCTTTGATCTCTTGGAAATCAAAGAAGCAGAACATCATTTCAAGGAGCTCAGCAGAGGTAGAGTATAGAAGCATGGCAAATGTACTAGCAGAGATAGTCTGGTTAGTAGGATTGTTCAAGGAGCTAAACTTTAATGTTGAAGTGCCGGTAAAGTTATTCGGCAACAGCAATTCAAACTGCAGCAAATCCCATATATCATTAACGCACTAAGCACATGAAAATTAATTGTCATTTCATCAGAGAGAAAGTGCAGCAGGGTCTTATTCAAACATTTCATGTTCCATCAAATCTGCAGCTAGCAGATATTCTCACAAAAGGGTTTGGTAAACCACATCACGATTTCTTATTATCCAAAGCTAGGAGTGTTCAATCTTTTCTCACTATACAGCTTGAGGAGGGGGGAGGGGGGATGTTAAGAGGAATGACGACGTCAGTTAGTTAGGAAGTTAGTAAGTGATAATTATAGTTAATTATATAACTAATTGTTAGTTAGTAAAGGATAGTCTCTATAAATACAGTTGCACAGCTCATAACGGTTAGTGGAAAAAATAGAATTCCTCTTCTTCTTCTCCATTCTTGTCTTCTCTTTCAATCTACAAACATCCATGGCTGCATCTCGACAAAAATAAAAATTGGCACTTCTTCGTGGCCTTGGAAAGTTGAAAAATTACAGAAATATTAAAAACTGTGACTAAACTTTGAATCTGATTTGCTTCTCTTTATTTCAATGGAATGTATACACAAACCAGTGATCCAAATGTCCAAACCAACATGTTGGAATATTTCATAATTCATACGATATTGTAGTTGCAATATAACGGCTTAGAAACAATACCAATAAAAACTTTTAGCCTTCAGGAGATTATCTGAGGACTCCAAACATTGTGTTTGCTTTTGTCGATCATCAATTTTTAATTCTCTTTAAATTCCTTAAGATTGTTGGTATTACTGCATCCAAAATAAGATAAGCAAAAAAATGTTAGTTTAATAAACAAATCGTAAAATAATTCTGAGCCTACTAAATTCATAGTATGTCCTTAAGAATATTAAGCCACTCACTATTGTTCAAGGTATGCAGATTAATTTCTCCGAGGATAGAAATGAATAACTATTCTGTGATAGCGGCACTTCAAATCACAGAACTTCAGCGAACTCAACAAACGGAGCAAATCACATTTGATACTTATGTTTATTTAGAAAATAATGCCACAATGTAGAAAAAAGGGGAGAAGATTTCAGATTTTCCATGTCTTTAAAATGAGGCAAAGCATCTAAATTTATAGACAAATGAAGGGTGAGATGGAGAGGTGCAACCCAAAAGGTGTCTCTTCCATTTCCCATTCATACCCTTTAAAGGATCCATTTCCCATTCTCACTCTTTAAAGGAAAAATGCAACATGATGTTTATGTGTTAATAAATCATCTTATTACGGGTAAAATAAAAAATTCAAAATTGAATTATTTTGAATTGTAAAAATATATCATTCTTTTTTGAAATTGAATAGTATTAAAATGAACTAAGTATTATATTTACTATTAAGGGTATAGTTGAACGCCATTAACAAATTTAGTCTTGAATTTTTAAAGTAATAATTATTTTGGGATAATTTTTTTTAACTAAAGCGACAACTAAAATAGGACGGATGGAGTATTAATTGAGCAGTAATAAAGTCACCGTTTCATTATCGTGAGTTTGAGTAGAAATGATACCAGAGAACCTTTTTAGCACCCTTTTTAAACTCTATTCAATTTTTAAAAGCTATATTATCTTAAATTCTTCATAATCTTGAGTTCGAAGTTCATAAATATTGAAGCTTAACTTTATATCTGTTGGTCTGAAGTTTGAACCGTCAAAATCAGAAGTTCACACATTTAGGTCTAAAAGCAGAGCCTATTTTTGTCCTAAGGTTTAAAATTTAAATTCAAACAAACATCGCGGTCTCAAAGGTTAACAACGTAAATTTAGTTTGTTTTTCAAACAGCGTTGCTAAAAGCAACTTTTTTGTGCGCTCTTCCCGAATATGGTATGGTTGTCTGGTTAATTTCGCTTGTTATCACTCAACTTTGTTTCAATTTCGTAAAAGTAACTCAACTTCTGTTCATAACTCAAAAGTCATTCAAACTTGGCCATAGCATTTAAAGTTACACCTAATGGAATATGGATATATAATCATAAAAAAAATGAAATAACAAACTTTTTATCATTGTGACGACCCAAAGGGTCATTATCTGTTTTAATTAATTTTGTGCTTCCGAAATCTTGAAAATTTTATTTAGAGTTACCTCGATTTTGAGTTTTTGGGAAAAAAGGATGGAAACACTATAATTAGGCATTGGGTTCGAATTGTTTAGCAATAATTGATGTTATGAAGTCATTTGTGTATAGATACGTGTCACGACCCAAACCCCAATCATGATGGCGCCCATCACACTGTTAGACAAGCCCGACTATTCAGTAACAAAACCCAACTTACGATAATTCAGAAATTCGAACATACGTACTAAATTACTAACCCATTTTATCAAAATACTATAAATACGGAGAAATATACTAATAACCAACAAAAGACGGATACATAAGCCCAACAAAGGATACGGTGTCAAGATCACGAGCCTTTAGTACAGAGTGTAATCCTATAACAAGACTGTCTACGAGACAAAATAATGTAAGATAGGGAAAGGAGGGAAGAATCTAGAGGGCAAACGCCATGCAGCTACTTCGATGCTCCCGGTGAAATGCTACTCAACAAGACAGGTCCTCCCTTAGACTGTGATGCACCTAGATCTACATAAAAGGTGTAGTGAGTAAAGTGAGTACTCCAACTCAGTGAGCAATAAGCATAAATATTAGCTGAAGATAAGAAATCACAGAATAATACAAGGCAACTTTAACATGCAGTACCAAAACTTTAATAGTAAAAGCGGCAAGTCATTGAAATACTATTCAGAAAGAACCATGGCAGGTAACATGTAAGGGACAATGCAATGACGCATTGCAATGCAAATACCGGTACACTCAGGTACCCACTGCAGCTTGCAGTCCGAGCCAACTATATATTTTACGTCTACGACACTCATTGTGGGTTGTGTACAGACTCCAGTGGGGCTCCTACAGCCCAAGCGCAATAAATAAGTCATCTCGTGACACCAACCAGGCCCTCGACCTCAATATCATATACCACTACTGCGGCTTGCAGCCCGAGCCATCCATAAATCCAGAAAATCAATATAAGCCCCTCAGGAACTTTTAAATCTGTCACGACCCTAGTCCAATCGTGAACTTGTCATGATGGCACCTAGTCCCCACGACCAGGTAAGCCAAATATTGTTGAAAATAAAATATTTGCGGAAGACAGGTGAAAACTAAATTAAATAACTAAAAATAATTGTACTGAATGCCACTCGACATGTATAACTCAATAACACAAGTTTAATACAATTATCAAAGACTCGGAAACTCGCGGGCACCACAGGTTATAGAAACGTATAGTAAAGGCTCCCCTCACCAGAATATCTAACAACTAGAAGAAAGAAAACTAAGTACTAATGGTAGAGTAAGAGGGAGACTCGTCGGTCTGCAGATGCAGTAGGGCTACCTCGAAGTCTTTGTCTCTTGCCTCACTGATAGTGCGCCAGAGTAGAGGGACCTGAATGATCTGCACATGAAAAACATGTGCAGGAAGGGCATGAGTACACCACAACAGTACTTAGTAAGTGCCAAGCCTAATCTCTGTTGGGTAGTGACGAGGAAAGGCCAGGGCCCTACTGAGGCAAAAAATAACAATAGCAATAATTAACAATATGGAAATCTGACAAAAATAATAAACACAGCAGTGTCATAAGGCAAATCAACAAAGCAATAATAACTACAAGGGTGGAGCAGAAACACAGAATAAACACGGCTCAACATCAAGATCCAATGAGGGTCTCCCAAGGATACTGTCCTGTAGCCCTTTCCTCAACTGTCCTGTGGATCTCCCGTGATGCCGTTCCATAGTCCAACTCTCATACCAATACCAAAGGATCCCCCGGGATACCGTCCGGTAGTCCAATCTTAAATGTACAGGGGGATCTCCCAGGATACCGTCCCGTAGTCCCAAAATAAAAGCGGAAGGGAATCTTTCGGGAATCAAACCCGTAGTCCCAAAGTAAACAAACAAGGGGGGAGCTACCGGAATCCCACATCCGTAGTCCCAATTTAAATGCGCAATCACAGCCAGAAACAAACCAAGGAATGAAGTACGTAAGATAGAGCAACAGATAGAACAATCCTAGCATGATTCACGTAGTACAGTCAAAATAACTTAAGCAATTAGGCAGTTAAGTCAGCTAAACGTGCTTTCCTAATCTAGCACAAGTATGATTTTCGAGTAGGATAAAGCAACTAAGAAAGAGAGGCAAATATCAACAAGTAAGAAAGAGAGGCAAATAATAAGTGAAATCATATTTTCATCAATCGGCTCAAGAACGCGCTAATCACCTCACATACAAGGCATTCAAATATCAAGAAACAATCCAAAGGGGAAAGGTCCCCCACACAAGGTTAGACATGCCACTTACCTCGAACCGGCTCAATATCACTAGAAACTACACCTTTGCCACGAGTATGCGACTCCAAAGGGCCCAAATATATTCAATTCAATTATACATCATAAATAATATTGCAAACAACTGATTCCACTATTAAAATAAAGCTAGGGTGCGAAAATAGGTTAAATGACCAAAATGCCCCTCCAGCAAACATCTCAAAATCGAATAATTTTCACATTTTCAAAATCCTCATACTTCACGAGTCTAACCATATAAGCATCTCCCAAATCGGGGGTCAAATGCTCCCTCAAAACCCAATAGTTAGGTCTATGAAGTTTTACCCCAAATTAACCAACTTTTGATCCTAAATTCAAATTTCAAATGATGTATTTAGCTATATAAAGATGAAATATAATGAAAAGGGGTCAAAGAAACGTCACCCAATGATTTTCTCTTCAAAACCTACTCAAAGTCGCCTTCTCCCAAGCTCTCAATCGATTTTCAAACTTATGAAATTAAACCCTCAAAATTGTTATCGCTAAATAGTATTTCCACTTCTGCGGACAACAAACCACTTCTGCAGTCCCGTTTAAGCAGAAAAATCAATCGCTTCTGTGGTTTTCACTTAAGGGAAAAGATCCCGCTTATGTGAACAAACCACCGCTCCTGTGGTTCCACTCATGAGGAAAGGTGATCGCTTCTACGGTCTCTGAAGGGAAAGCCGAAACTTGCTTTTGCGATGAGGAAGCCGCTTCTGCAATTCCCAAACCACAGAAGCAAAAATACTAGAAGTGTCAAAAATACCAGCTGCAGCAATAGCCATCCGAAATCACCTTGAGGCCCCCGGGACCTCAACCAAAAATACCAATACCACCTAATACCTTATTCAAACTCGCACCAATCCTTAAAACACCTAAAATAACACCGAAAATCCAATTAAATCAAAGATTCAAGCCTAAGAACTTCAAATTCCAACAAAACACACTTTCGATTAAAAACCTAACCAAACCTCGCTCGACTGACCTGAAATTTTTCACGCCCATCTCAAATAACATGACGGAGCTACTGAAACTTCTGGAAATCAAATCAGAACCTCAGATAAAAAAACCACTATCGAATCGGAAACTTCAAAAATTCAAACTTCGGCATTTCAAGCCCAAATGAGCTACGAGTCTCCAAAATACATTCCGAGCATGCTCTTAACCCCGAAATCACCTAACGAAGCTAACGGAAACATCATATTTCCATTCTAAGGTTGTCTTCACACTGTTCTGAATACAGACCATTTTTCAACTCTTAAACTCTTATTTAGGGACTAAGTGTCCCAAAACACTCCGAATCCTGACACTGAACGTGCCAGTAAACCAAAATAGCACAAATGAACTTAGGGGAAGTTGTTAATGGGGATCGGGGCATAAATTCCAAAAACGACCAGTTGGATCGTTACATCCTCCTAAACTTAAACACTCGTTCGTCCTTGAACGAGCATAGAGAACATACCTAAGGTAGTAAAAAGATGAGGGTACTAGCTGTGCATATCCTGCTCGGTCTGCCAAGTTGCCTCCTCGACCGGCTGATCCCGCCACTGCACCTTCACTGAAGCTATGTTCTTCGACCTCAACTTTCTGATGTGCCTGTCCAAAATAGCCATAGGCTCCTCAACATAGGATAGATCCTTTTCCAACTGGACTGAACTGAAGTTCAACACGTGCGGCGGATCACAGTGATATCTCTGGAGCATCGAAACATGAAATACCAGATGAACTCCGGCTAGGCTAGGAGGTAAGGGAAGCTTATAAGCAACCTCCCCAACTTGCCTCAAGATCTCAAAAGGGCCAATAAACCTCGAGCTCAGCTTCCCTTTCTATCCAATCCTCATGATGCCTTTCATAGGCGAGACTCGAAGTTGAACCCGCTCAGCAACCATATATGCAATATCACATACCTTCTTGTCCGTGTAACTCTTCTGTCTAGACTGGGCTGCACGAAGTCTATCCTGAATCACCTTAACCTTATCCATTGCATACCGGACCATCTCTGTGCCCAATATCCTGACTTCTCCCAATTTAAACTAACCACCGGAGATCTACACCTCCTACCGTATAAAGCTTTATATGTCACCATCTAAATGCTGGACTGATAACTGTTGTTATAAGAAAACTCTGCTAGTTGCAGGAAATGATCCCATGACCCTCCAAACTCAATCATGCACGCTGGAAGCATCCTCCAGAATCTGAATAGTACGCTTAGGTAGTCCGTCCGTCTGGGGGTGAAATGCCGTGCACAGCTCCACTCGAGGGCCTAACTCCTGCTGCACGGCTCTCCAGAATAGCAATGTAAATTGGGTACCTCTATCTTAGATGATAGAAACTGGAATACCATGCAAACAGACGATCTCCCTGATATAAATCTCTGCCAACCGCTCCGATGAATAAGTGGTACACACCAGAATGAAATGAGAAGACTTGGTCAGCTGATCCATAATGAGCTAAATAGAATCGAACTTCCTCACGGTCCGTGGGAGTCCAGATACGAAGTCCATGGTGATACGCTCCCACTTCCATTCTGGGATCTCTATCAGCTAGAACAACCCACCGGGACACTGGTGCTCATACTTCATCTACTGGTAGTTGAGGCATCTAGACAGGTAGTCAACTATATCCTTCTTCATCTGCCTCCATCAATAGTGTTGCCTTAAGTCCCGATACATCTTCACAACACCTGAATGGATGGAATACCGCGAACTATGTGTCTTTGCTAGAATTAACTCTTGAAGTCCATCAACATTAGGCATACAAATCTGGCCCTGCATCCTCAATACCCCATCATCCTCGATGGGCACATCTCTGGCATCCCCACGTTGGACCCTGACCTGAAGGACAAGAAAATGTGGGTCATTATACTGCCGCTCCCTGATACGATCAAATAGCGAAGACCGAGAAACCACACAGCCTAGAACTCGACTGGGCTCTGAAAGGTCCAATCTCACGAACTGGCTGGCTAAGGCCTAATCATCCATCGCCATAGGTCTCTTTGAGGCTGGTAAATATGACAAACTTCCTAAACTCTCCGCCTAGTGACTCAAGGCATCGGCAACCACATTGGCCTTGCCTAGGTGATAAAGAATAGTAATATCATAATCCTTTAACAACTCTAACCATCTCCTCTGACGCATATTTAGGTCCTTGTGCTTAAGCAAGTACTGTAAACTCCGATGGTCAGTATAGATCTCATAAAGCACCCCGTACAAATAATTACGACATATCTCCAAGGCATGAGCAATAGCAGCTAACTCAAGATCGTAGAAATGGTAGTTCTTTTCATATACCTTCAACTGTCTGGATGCGTAGGCAATCACCCTACCATTCTGCATCAACACCGCTCCAAGTCCAACTCGTGAGGCATCACAATAAATTGTATAAGACCCCGAACCGGTAGGCAACATCAAGATTGGGGCTGAAGTCAAAGCTGTCTTGAGCTTTTGGAAGCTTGCCTCACACTCCTTTGTCCACTGAAAGGGGGTACCCTTTTGGGTCAATCTAGTCATAGGGGCCGCAATCGATGAAAACCCCTCCATAAAGTGACAATAATAACACGCCAAGCCAAGGAAACTGCAAATCTCTAGCTGAGGAGGGCTTGGGCCAACTCTACACAGCCTCCAACTTCCTCGGATGCACTCGAATGCCCTCACTCGATACCACGTGGCCTAGGAATGCCACAGAACTCAGCCAGACTCACATTTTGAGAACTTTGCATATAATTTCTTCTCTCTCAGGGTCTGAAGCACTATCCTCAGGTGCCGCTCATGATCTTCCCCACTCCGGTAATATACCATAATATCATCAATAAAAACAATAACGAATAGGTCAAGATATGGCCTGAATACATTGTGCATCAAATGCATAAAAGTTGTCGGGGCATTAGTCAGCCCAAATAACATAACAAGGAACTCATAATGACCATACCGAGTCCTGAAGGCGGTCTGCGGGATATCTGGCTCCAGAATCTTCAACTGGTGGTAACCTGAGCGCAAATCAATCTTGGAAAACACCTGTGCGCCCTGAAGCTGGTCAAATAGATCATTAATACGAGGTAAAGGTTAACAGTTCTTCATTGTAACTTTGTTCAAATGGCGATAATCAATGCACATATGCATAGAACCATCCTTCTTCTTCACAAACAAGACAGGAGCACTCTATGGTGAAACAATAGGCCGAATAAAATCCTTACCGAGTAATTCCTAGAATTGATCCTTCAAATCCTTTCAACTGATGAGGAGTCATGCGATATTGAGGGATTGAAATTCGCTGAGTGCACAACATCAGATCAATGCCAAAATCGATATCTCTATCGAGCAGCATGCTTGGAAGATCAGCTGGAAACACATCGGGGAAATTCCGTACCACTGGAACTGAATCAACAGAAGGGGTATCAACACTGACATCTCTCACATAAGCTAAATACGCGGCACACCCCTTCTCAACCATATATTGAGTTTTAAGGAAAGAGATAACCTTAATTGGAGTATGATCTAAAGTACCACTCCACTCAATATGTAGAATACCTGGCCTAGCCAACGTCACGGTCTTGGTGTGACAATTAAGAATAGCATGATGGGGCGACAACTAGTCCATGCCCAAAATAATATCAAAGTAAACTATACCGAGTAATAATAGATCCGCACTGGTCTCAAAACTACGAATAGTAACCAAACATGACCAGTATACACGGTCTACAACAAGAGAATCGCCCACAGGAGTAGAAACATAAACGGGTGCACTCAAAGAATCCTGAGGCCACCAAAATGTGAAGCAAAATAAGAAGACACATAAGAGTTAGTAGAGACTCTCTATGATAAACCAGTATAATACTTGTGATGACAGAATCAGAGGCAACCCCCACAGTGCTAGTAGGAATACAATAATATATGGCCTGACCCCTCTCGCATGGGAAACCTCTTTATCCCCAGCCTCCGCCCCTGGCTGGCTTAGCGGGGGGAGGGGAGCAGCTGGAGTTGTAATCATAGCCTGAGAACTCTGAGGACCCCTTTGCGGCTGAGCAGTCTATGTAGAAGCACCCATACCAAGTTTAGGGCAGTCCCTGACCATGTGACGTGTGTCTCCACACTCGAAACAAGCTTTGGGAGGACACACTGGCTATGACTGGCTAGGGCTAGACCTTTTGGACTAACCTCTAGAAGTACCACGTGCAGGAGATGTGCTAGAAACTGGAGGCACATAATAAGGCTCCTGAGGTGCGGGAAGAGCTGGAGTACTGCCGGTTGCTGGTAAAGCTGAATGTACAGGGCGACCAGAATAACCCCTACCATAACGACCTGCTTATTGGGTACATGCACCAGAGTAGTGACCCCACTCTCGAGACCTCTTGGCCTCCCTCTCCCCGCGCTCCCTAGCGAGCATACCCTCAATCCTCCTAGCAATGCTCACTACCTGCTGGTAAGGAATATCCATCTCTAACTCTCGAGCTATGTTGGACCGGATGAGCGGAATAAGACCCTCGATAAACCTCCAAGCTCTCTTCCAAATAGTGGCATCCAAAGTCGGTGCATGTCTAGAAAACCTGGTATAACAAATGGCATACTCTGAAACCATCATATCACCCTGCGCAAGTACTCAAACTCCACGCGCATGAATCCCTGAGGCTCTTGGGAACAAACTCTCTCATAAATATGTCTGAGAACTGGGTCCAAGTCAGTGAGGCAGACTTGACTAGACTGTCCAACTCATGTACGCCACCAATCATAGACGGCTCCCCAAAGCTGAATGGCGATGAAAAAAACCACGCTAGACTCCACTATGGTCATGACGCGAAGGATACGATGACACTCCTCCAAAAATCCCAAGGCGTCATCTGATGCTAGGCCTTTGAACACTTGAGGATCATATTTCTTGAACTTCTCTAGTCTACGCAGCTCATCCTCGAAAATAGCTGACCCATCTTCGGGCTATGCTAGTGCTGTAGGTAGTACATGAATAGCCTCTTAGACCTATTAAATCTGCACCCTCTACTTCGGAGTGTGGGCTGTAGGAGTCTGGGCCCCTCCCCCAGCCTGGGTTGTGGCTGTAGTGAGGGGAAGCAACCCCGCCTGAGCCAAGGTAGTGTACATGCTCATGAACTAAGACAAAGTCTCCTAGAGCGCTGGTAGTAGTAGCAGTCGTGCAGGTGTTGTGGCAGCACCACGTGCGCATCCTCGACCTCTACCCCGGCCCTAGCCTCTAACGGCTACAACAGGGGGTGCAGGTGCCTGGTCCTCTCGTGTAGCACATGTCCTCACCATCGTTGAGAGAATAGAAGAGATAAGTTTAGAATTTATGTCAACATATCGCACAACAAGGAATTCAAAAAGTGAATATTTTTCCTAAACAATTACATATCCTCTCGTCGATAAATACATATGTCTCTGTACCGATCATCAACACTCTAATAAACTGGCCTGTGTTCCGTGACTCCTATGAACCTAGAGCTCTGATACCAACTTGTCACGACCCTAGTTCACCAATCGTGAACATGTCATGATGGCACCAAGTCCCTAGACAAGGTAAGCCAAATATTGTGGAAAATATATTATTTGCAAACAACAGAGGAAAAACGAATTAAATAACTAAAAATAACTGTACTGGATGCCACTCTGCATGTACAACTCAATAATTCAAGTCTAATGCAATTGTCAAAGACCCGGAAACTCGCGGGGACCATAGGTTATAGAAATGTATAGTAAAGGCTCCTATCACCACAATATCTAGCAACTAGAAGAAAGAAAACTAAGTACTAATGGTAGAGTAAGCGGACATAGCAGAGCTACCTTGAAGTCTTAGTGGTCCTACTGCCTCACTGATAGTGCGCCTGAGTAGAAGTATCTGGATGATCTGCACATGAAAAACTTTTGTAGGAAGGGAATGAGTACACCACAGCGGTACTCAGTAAATTCCAAGCCTAACCTCGGTTGGGTAGTGATGAGGAAAGGTTAGGGCCCTACTGAGGAAAAAATATAACAATAGCAATAATTAACAGTATGGAAATCTGACAGAAATAATAAATGCAGCAGTGTAATAAGGCAAATCAATGAAGCAATAATAACTACAAGGGTAGAGTAGAAACACAGAATAAACATAACTCAATATCAAGATACTAATGAGGGTCTCCCAAGGTACCGTCCTATAGCCCTTTCCTCAACCGTCTTGTGGATCTCCCTGGATACCGTCTCGTAGTCCAACTCTCGTACCAATACCAAAGGATCTCTGGGGATACCGAGTCCAATCATCAATTTGCAGGGTGATATCCCAGGATACCGTCCCGTAGTCCCAAAATAAAAGTGCAGGGGAATCTCTCGGGAATCGAACCTATAGTCCCAAAGTAAACAAACAAGGGGGGAGCTACATGAATCCCACATCCATAGTCCCAATGTAAATGCGCAATCACAACCAGAAACAAACCAATAAATAAAGTACGTAAGACAAAGCGATAGATAGAACTAGCCTAGCATGCCTTACGTAGTATAGTCAAAACAACTTAAGCAATTAGACAGTTAAGTCAGCTAAACATGCTTTCCTAATCTAGCACAAGTATGATTTTCGGGTAGGATAAAGCAAGTAAGAAAGAAAGCTAAATATAAAAAATTTAAGCGAAATCAGAATTTCATCAATCGACTCAATTATGCACTCGTCACCTCACGTACAAACACTCAAATATTAAGAAACAATCCTAAGGGGAAAGGTCCCCCACACAACTTAGACAAGCCACTTCCTCGAACCGGTTCAATATCACTAGAAATTGTGCATTTCCCATGAGTATCCAACTCCAAATAGCCAAATCTATTCAATTCAATTACATATCATAAATAATATTGCAAACAATTGATTCCACTATTAAAATTAAAGCTACGGTGCGAAAATAGGTAAAATGACCAAAATGCCCCTATAGCTAACATCTCAGAATCGAAACATTTTCACATTTTTAGAACCCTCATATTCTCACGAGTCTAACCATATAAAAATCTCCCAAATCTGAGGTCAAATGCTCCCTCAAAACTCAATAGTTTGGTCTATGAAGTTTTACCCCCAAATTAACCAACTTTTGATCCTAAATTCGAATTTCATGATGTATTTAGCTATATAATGATAAAATGTAATGAAAAAAGGTCAAGTAAACGTTACCCAATGATTTTCTCGTCAAAACCCACTTAAAATCGCCTTCTCCCAAGCTCTCAATTGATTTTCAATCTTGTGAAATTAAACCCTCAAAATTGTTATTTCTGAACAGTCATTTCTGCTTCTGCGGACAAGGGACTGCTTCTACGGTCCCGCTTAAGCGAAAAAACCAACCGCTTCAGCGAACAAACCACCGCTCATGCGGTTCCACTCTTGCAAAAAGGTGACTGCTTCTGCGGTCTCCGAAGGGTAAGCTAAAACACGCTTTTGCGATGAGGAAGCCGCTTCTGCAATTCCAAAAGCACAGAAGAAAAAATACCAGAAGCGTCAAAAATACCAGCTGCTGCAAAGTTAGAAATTTTCCCCGTTAGCCACATAAAATCATCCCGAGTCCCCCGAGACCTCAACCAAAAGCACCAATACCACCTAAAACCTTATTCAAACTTGCACCAATCCTTAAAACACCTAAAACAACACCAAAAATCCGATTAAATCAAAGATTCAAGCCTAAGAACTTCAAATTCCAACAAAACATACTTTTGATAAAAAATACTGACCAAAACCTTGCCTGAATGACATGAAATTTTGCACGCATATCCAAATAACCTGACGGAGCTACTGCAACTTCTAGAATTCAAATCCGACCCTCGAATCAAAAACTCACTATCAAACCGCAAACTTCAAAAATTCAAACTTTGACATTTCAAGCCTAAATGAGCTACGAGCCTCCGAAATACATTCCAAATATGCTCCCAATCCCGAAATCACCTAAAGGAGCTAACAAAATCATCAGATTTCCATTCCGAGGTCTTTTTCACACTGTTATGAATATAGATCATTTTTTAACTCTTAAGCTCTCATTTAGGGACTAAGTGTCCCAAAACACTCCGAATCCTAACACCGAACGTCCCGGCAAACCAAAATAGCAAAAGCAGTTAATGGGTGATCAGGGCATATATTCCAAAAATGGCCGGCCGGGTCATTTCAAAATCAGTAATCCATAGCCCAAAGTATCATTTAAATATCATTTGAGTTTTCAAGTTGGAAAAAGGGGCTGAGTTTGCAAAATAGTGCTGAAAACCTTAGAATGAGATTAAACAATGTGCAAAGTATGCAAATAAGTTAAATTAATCCCTGAAGGATTTAAATAACCAATATGAAGCACAAATACGACAGTCAAATCCAAGTAACGATGATTTCTAACAAGTTCTAGTAGAAATACTCAGTAAAACATCACCGGGACGGACCAAGTCACAGTCCCAAATAACCAACAGCCCTGCACTCATCATAGAGCACGTGTTTCGCCTCAATATAGCGGTACGATATGCAATTCCTCAAACCCTCAGTTCATCATTTACATCCATTACTCACCTCAAGCCAGCCCAAAATCTATCTCGCTATGCCTTTTCTCTTGAATTGGCCTTCTCGCGCGTCGAATATTATCAATACCACAAGGAATACATTACAACATAAGGGAATATACCCCAATTGAAAAGACCAGAAAAAATCAAAAATCAAGAAGTTGGCTAAACCCGAGTCCCTGGCCCACTTCTCGAAAAACTATAAAATTCACATCATCGGATTCCTCATCTCGCTAAAAGTCCATGAATATCAAATTTATCAAAATCAGAGTCCATTTGACCTTCCAAATTCCATTTTTAACTTATAATTTCTCAAGCCCTAACTTACCCCATTTTTCATGTATTTCCACTAATTTCCATGTTTAATCTACCATAAACTCGAATAATTAAGCCAAGGGAATTACCTCCAATCGATTGCTAGTCAATACTCTCATAAATCCTCGCCCAAAGCTCTTAAGGTGGCTCAATAATGGTGGAAAATACCCCATGCTCGCGGATGAAATATGATATTATAACCCTTCTGCCCAGTCGACTTTCGCTTCTGCGGTCCTGTTTCCACTTATGCATGACGGCTTATGTGGCCAAATTACCGCTATTGAGGACTCTCATTAAAAATTCCCATTCTACTTTTCTGGCTAAAACTCTGCTTCTGCGGAGCTTCCTCTTATGACCAAAACTGCTTCTGCAGTTAACCGTCCACTTCTGCGGACCCCTGATGTGATTATCATTCCGCTTCTGCAAAACTCCCCTACCAGACCACGGACTACTTCTGCAACCTTTCACCCGCTTCTGCGGAACCGCTTCTGCGAAATCGCTTCTGCAGTCCATTTTTGCAGAAGCGGAAATACCAGATACAACCAATATGAACCTGCAACAAACTCTTAAAACTTCCTGTTTAACCACCCGAACTCACCCCGAGGCCCCAGGACCTCAACCAAAAGCACATACATGATCCAATACCCTATTCAAACTTGTTCCAATATTAAAAACACATCCAATAACATACAAATCCTCATTATTCATCAATTCCAAGCCTAAGTTCTTCAAATTCTCCCAAAACTCACCTTCAATCAAAAGCCCAACCAAATCACCTACGAATCACCTGAAATTTTACATGAATTTCCAAAATCACCTAACGAAGCTATTGCAACTCTCAAAATTCCATTCCGAGCCACGGATAAAACTCTCACCTACCAACCGAATTTCGCCAAAATACTAACATCGCCAATTCAACACATTCTACACCGGACCTCCAAAATCAATTCCTATCACACTCCTAAGCCACAAATCATCAGCTGAAGCTGACTGAATTGCCAAAAATCACATTCGATCCCTCTAACTTATTAGTCAACATTTAGTCGACTTTTCCAATATAGGCCTTCCTTAAAGAGACTAAATGTCTCATTTTCTACCAAAAGCAAACCAATTTGACTCTAACTCACCAAATGTTGATAATGAAACATGAAAAATCAATAAATGGGGAAAACGGGGTGGTAACACATGAGACAACGGGCCGAGTCATCACATCCTCCCCAACTTAAACAAATGCTTGTCCTCGAGCGGGTCAAGAAACATACCTGAAGCCTCGAATAAGTGAGGATGTCTACTCTGCATCTCCACCTTGGTCTCCCAGGTAGCCTCTTCTACGGGCCAAACTCTCCACTGCACCTTCACCGAGGTTGTATCCTTTGATCTCAACTTTTGAATCTGACAACCCAAAATAGCCACTGGCTCCACATCATAGGTCAAATCATCATCCAACTGAACTATGTTGAAGTCTAACACATGAGATGGGTCCCAACATACTTTCGGAGCATAATAACATGGAATACTGGATGAACTCCCGACAAGCTGGGTGGCAAAGCAAGCATATAGGCCACCTATCCCATCCTCCTATGTACCTCAAAAGGTCCAATGAACCGCGGGCTCAGCTTCCCTTTCTTCCCAAACCTTATAACGCCCTTCATAGAAGAAACCTTCCATAAGACCTTCTCGCCCACCATATAAGATACATCTCGAACCTTCTGGTCCACATAACTCTTCTGATGCAACTGAGCTGAACAAAGTCTCACATGGATCACTTTCACCTTCTCTAAGGCATCCTAGACCAACTGTGTCCCAATAGCCTAGCCTCGCCAGGCTAATACCAACCAACCGAAGATCTACACCGTCTCCCATATAAGGCCTCATATGGTGCCATCTGAATACTGGATTGATAGATGTTTTTGTAAGCAAACTCTGCAAGTGGGAATAACTCAGCCCAAGAACCTCCAAAATAATTAACACAGGAACGCAAGATGTCCTCCAATATCTGAATAGTACGCTCAAACTGCCTGTCAATCTGAGGATGAAATGTTGTGCTCAGCTCCACCCTGTGTACCCAACTCCCACTGAAAGGTCCTCCAAAACTGAGAAGTAACCTGAGTACCCCTATCAGAGATAATAGAAATTAGGACCCCATGCAACCGAATAATTTTCCGGATGAAAACCTCTCCCAGCCGCTTTGAAGATAGGTAGTACACACCGGAATGAAGTGCGCAGACTTGGTCAGCCGATACACAATCACCTAAATCGAATCAAACTTCCTCAAGGTATGAGGGAGACCACTCAGAAAATCCATAGTAATCCTCTCCCACTTCCACTCTGGAATATCCGTCCGGTGAAGTACACCACCGGGCCTTTGATGCTCATATTTAACATGCTTATAGTTGAAACACCAAGCTACATAACTCACAACATCTTTCTTCATTCTCCTCCACCAGTAGTGCTGACTCAAATCCTGATACATCTTTGCGGCACCTGGATGAATGGAATACCGCAAGCTATGTGCCCATCTAATATCAACTCTCGAAGCCCATCTATATTGGGCATGAAAATCCGACCTTGCATCGTCAATACACCACCATCATCAATAGTCACATCTCTTGCATCATCATGATGGACCCTGTCCTTAAGGACAAGCAAATGTAGATCATCATACTGGCACTCTCTAATGCGGTCATATAAGGAAGACCGAGAAACCACACAAGCCAACACCCGACTAGGCTCCGAAATATCTAATATCACCATTTGATTGGCCAAAGCTTGGACATCAACTGCAAAGGACCTATCCCCAAATGGAATGTAAGCCAAACTACCCATACTCACCACCTTCTGGCTCAAAGCATCAGCCACAACATTGGCCTTCCCCGGATGATACATAGTGGCAGTATCATAGTACTTGAGTAACTCAAGCAATCTCCACTGCCTCAAATTAATATCCTTCTGCTTGAAAAAATGCTGAAGACTACGGTGATCCGTGAATACCTCACAAGATACTCCATATAAGTAGTGCCTCCAAATCTTCAAAGCATGAACTATAGCAGCCAACTCTGAGTCATGTACATGGTAGTTCTTCTCATCAGGCTTCAACTGACGAGAAGCATATGAAATAACTTTACCCTCGTGCATCAACACACATCTGATCCCAACTCTCGAGGCATCACAATACACTATGTAAGAACCTGAAGCTGATGGCAGAACCAACACTGGAGCTGTGGTCAATGTTGTTTTGAGCTTCTAAAAGCTCTCCTCACACTCGTCCAACCATACAAATGGTGCACCCTTCTGTTTAAACTTGGTGAAGGGAAAAGCAATGGATGAAAACCCCTGGATGAACCGATGATAATAACCCGTCAAGCCATGGAAATTCTGAATCTTTGTGGCTGAGACGGTCTAGGCCAACTCTGAACCTCCTCTATTTTCTTCGTATCAACTTGAATACCATCACTGGAGACTACGTGACCAGGAAATCCACATAACCAAGCCAGAACTCACACTTGGAGAACTTTTCATAAAGCTTCTCCTCCCTCAATCTCTGTAATATCACTCTCAAATGTTGTGTGTGCTCCTCCTGGCTACGCGAGTACACCAGGATGTTATCAATAAAAACAATCATAAATGAATCCAGATACGGCCGAAATACACTGTTCATCAAGTACATGAATGCTGTTGGGGTATTAGTCAACCCATAAGACATAACCAAATACTCAGAGTGCCTATATCCCGTCCTGAAAGCAATCTTCATAATATCTGAATCCCTAATATTCAGCTAGTGATAGCCTGAATGGAGATCAATCTTGGAAAATACCTTTGCCCCCTGGAGCTGGTCAAACAAATCATCAATACGGGGCGGAGGATACTTGTTCTTAACTGTCACCTTGTTCAAGTGCATGTAGCCAATGCAAATTCTCATTATGCCATCCTTCTTCTTCATAAACAAGACTGGTGCACCCCATAGTGACACACTCGGAGAAATGAACCTCTTATCTAGGAGCTCCTAAAGCTGATCCTTTAGTTGTTTCAACTCCACTGGTGCCATGCGATATGGAGGAATAGAAATGGGTTGAGTGCCCGACACTAGATCAATACCTAAATTAATGTCCCTGTCTGGTGGCATGCCCGATAGGTCTGCTGGAAACACATCAGGAAAGTCCCTCACAACGGGAACAGAATCAAGACTAGGAGTCTTAGCTCCAACATCTCTCATGAAAGCTAAATACGATAGACAGCCCTTCCCAACCATCTATTGGGCCTTTAGAAAAAAGATCACCATGCTGGTAACATAGTCAGTCATACCATGCCACTCAATCCTCGAAACACCCGGTATGGCTAATGCTACTATCTTAGCATGACAGTCTAGAATAGCCTGGCATGGAGATAGCCAATCCATGCCCGGAATTATAATAAATATACCATGCTAAATAGCAACAAGTCAACTTGGGTCTCCAAACCCCAAATAATCACTAGACAAGATCGATACACATGGTCTACAATAACAGTATCACCCACCGGGGTAGATACATGCACAGGTAAAGTGAGACACCTACGTGTCGTACCCAGCTGATGAGAAAAATATGAAGACACATAAAAAAAGGTAGAACCGTGATCAAACAAGATAGAGGCATCCTTGTGGTAGACTGAGATAATACCTGAGATAACAACATCAGATGCAATGACGTCCCTCCTATTTGGGAAAGCATAGAATTGAGCCTGGCCACCACCAAATTGATATCCACCCATAGGGTGACCCATGGTTGCCTGGTTCCCACCCCTACTAGACTAGAATGGTGCTGAAATAGATGGAGTAGAAGACAAGGGTTGATTCTTCTGCTAAAACCAACCACCACGACGTCGAGGACAATCCCTCTTCATATGGCCAAACCCACTGCACTCGTAGCAACTACCTGGTGCTGGAAAAGGGGACCGAAGGGGAACCCATCGTTGTAGTAGAACCCTGGGCCAAAGAGGCATGAGAAGAGCTCTATGCGGAAGGGCACTAAGTGAAGGCTGGCCTTGTTGAAATCCTTGATAACCACGACCTGAAGAAGCCCCACTATACTCAGGGCAAGCTAACTGAGGAGGCCTGAAGGAACAACCTCTACCACACTGGAACTGGCCCTTAGACGGAGCACCACTAAAATTGCCTAAACTCCGAGGCCTCTTGGACTCCTTCTCCTTACGCTCCCTACGGTGAATCGCCTTAATATTACGAGCAATGTCAACTACCTCCTCAAACGAGGCTCACAAAACATGTCATCAAAATACAAAGTGAGTAGTTGAGGCCATCCACGAACCTCCTAATCCTCTCCCGATCTGTCGGGATCATCCAAATAGTATGACAGGCTGGCTGTGAAAATCTCATCTCGTACTGGGTCACATACATCTCCTCTTGAATCAACCACTCCAACTGATGACGCAGCTCCTCCCCATGAGACTGCGGTACATACTTATCCAGAAAGAGAGTGGAGAACTGCTGCAATGTAAGTGGGTTGCACCAACAAGTCTACACCTCTCGATGTCCTCCCACTATGTAAATGCAACCCTTGAGAACTAGAAAGTAGTAAAAGACACTCTACTCGACTCTAGAATCCTTGTGGTGTGAAGCATATGGTGACACTTGTCAAGAAAACCCTAGGCATCCTCACCCTCTGCACAAGTGAACACCGGAGGCTGGAGCCTACTAAAACTCTCAAGACGACATTGCTCGTCGTCCGACATAGCTGGATCCACATAGTCTGGAGCTGGTGCAACCGGGTCAACTGGTGCAACTGGAGCTACCGGCTGAGCTGGGGCTGCTCTTGGTGTCTGCAGTCCCTGAACGACCTACTAGGGTGTGCCAGCAGTGGGGGTCTGATGACCTCCTCTAGTCTGTGAGGTAGCTACTACAGTAGTAGCTTAGACTGCCTAAGCCAGGCCAGTGCAAACGGATAATATCTGAGCCAAAGCCTCATGGAGGCCAGGAATCACAATATGCAATGCTGGTGCCTGCATAGGTGTTGTTGGAGTATCTAAAACTGGAGGCTAGTCCTGAACCAGGGCAGCTGGTGGATCTACAGGTGCTGCCCTCGCTGGTCTTCCTCGACCACGAGCATGAGCACGACCTCTATCGGGTGGTACTGGAGGTCGTCTGCCACGTCCGGTAGCACGAGTTCTCTCCATCTAAGAGAGAATAAAATATAAAAGTTTAGTTGTCAAATCAACAAAGTTGTACAACAAGAATTTCAAGAAAAAGATGTTTTCCTAAAGGTTCTGCAGCCTCTCAAGGATTAATACAGATGTCTCCGTACCGATCTACGAGACTCTATTAAACTGGCTCATGATTCACTAGACTAAGTAACCTAGGCTCTGATACCAATTTGTCACGACCCAAACCCCGATCGTGATGGTGCCCAACAGACTATTAGGTAAGCCCGATTCAACAACAAAACTCAACTTATGATTATTCAGGAATTCGAACACATGTACTAAATTACTATCCCATTTTATCAAAATACTATAAATACGGAGAAATATACTGAAAACCAACAAAACATGGATACATATGCTCAACACAAGATCTGGTGTAACGATCATGAGCCACTAGTATAGAGTGTCATCCCATAACAAGACTGTCTAAGAGACAGAATAATGAAAGATAGGGATATGAGGGAAGAATCAAGGTTGCAAACACCGTGCAGCTACCTCGATACTCCCAGTGAAATACTGCTCAGCTAGATAGGTTCTCCCTCAGACTATGATGAACCTAGATCTGCACACAAGGTGCATGGAGTAAAGTGAGTACTCCGACTTAGTGAGTAATAAGCATAAATAATAGCTGAAGATAAGAAATCACAGAAAAACACAAGGCAACTATAACAAGCAGCACCAAACCTTCAACAGTAAAACCAGCAAGTCAGTGATATAATATTCAGAAAGATCCATGACAGGTAACTGTCGACGCCCCCTTTTTCCACAAGAAATCTTAATAGAGTTCACGACATTACGGGAGGACAACCCTTTTCCCACTTTGGGAATTGGGTTTTGAGAGTTTGGAGAGTTGTCACCTAATTATTATAGTGCATTAGGACACTTTAAAATAAATAAAGATGAAAAACTAGAGTTCGGGCAAGGGCTTGAAATTATCTTGAGGGGAAGGTGTTAGGCACCCCTAAAGATTCACTAGTGTGGTTCCCGGCCATGCTACAATTGTGACTTTAAATGCAAGTAAACAAATAAACAAACAAGCATTCCAAACATGGGAAAAGGTAACAAATAAGAACGTGTATGGGGTTTAGACGTGTTGAGATTTGGAAGGAAATAGTTTATGCAAGTAAAGGAAAAGAGGTTGTCACGCCCCAAACTGGATAATTGGTAAACCTCTCGAGCCAGGGGTCTCTCATCTACACCCAAATGAGCCATACTACCCATGGATTTTTGACTAAGAGCGTCGGCTACCACATTCGCCTTCCCTGGATGGTACAATATGTTCATATCATAGTCCTTGAGCAATTCTAACCACCGCCGCTATCTCAAATTCAGCTCCTTCTGCTTGAACAAATACTGGAGGCTCTTGTGGTCGGAAAACACATCTACATGAACCCCATAAAGATAGTGTCGCCATATTTTCAAGGCAAACACAACAACTGCAAGCTCCAAATCATGCGTCGGATAATTATTCTCATGGTTCTTGAGTTGCCTGGAAGCATAAGCTATGACCTTCCCATGCTGCATCAATACACACCCCAAACCGACTCTGGAGGAATCACAATAAACCACAAATCCCTCTGTGACTTCTGGCAAGGCCAATACTGGTGCCGAGGTCAATCTTGACTTCAATTCTTGGAAACTTTTCTCACATGCATCGGACCACTGGAACTTAACTACCTTATGCGTCAATTTAGTCAATGGGAAGGAGAGGGTTGAGAATCCCTCTACAAACCTCCGATATTACCCTGCCAGACCCAAAAAGCTACGAATCTCTGTCGGGGTCGTGGGTCTAGGCCAATCTTTCACTGCTGCAATCTTCTGAGGATCCACCTGAATCCCCTCACTGGAAATAACATGCCCTAGAAAGGCTACAGACTCCAACCAAAATGCACATTTTGAGAACTTGGCATAAAATTGATGTTGAAGAAGGGTCTGCAATGCTGCTCTGAGGTTAATGGCATGATCTTCCTTGCTCCGTGAGTAGATGAGGATGTCGTCAATGAATACAATCACAAAAGAATCTAGGAATGGCTTGAAAACCTGATTCATAAGGTCCACGAAAGCTGTCGGGGCATTGGTTAGACCAAAAGACATGACCAAAAACTCGAAGTGACCATAACGAGTTCTGAAGGCGGTCTTAGGAATATCCTGCTCCCTGATCTTCAACTGGTGGTACCCAGACCGTAAATCAATTTTTGAGAAGAAGTTTGCTCCCTGCAATTGGTCAAACAAATCATCCACTCGAGGCAAAGGGTATTTATTCTTGATGGTGACTTTTTTGAGCTGCCGATAATCAATACACATTCGAAGTGACCTATCCTTCTTTCTGACAAAGAGATCTGGAGCACCCCATGGCGATACACTCGGTCGTATGAACCCTTTCTCTAATAAATCCCTCGGCTGCTCCTTTAACTCCCTTAACTCTGCTGGCGCCATTCTATATAGTGGAATGGATATTGGCTGAGTATCTGGCAATACATTGATCCCAAAATCAATCTCCCTATCCGGCGGAATGCCTGGAAGCTCATCCGGAAACACTTCAGGAAATTCATTCACAATTGGCACGGACTCGAGGGTAGGCACCTCCGAGGTGGTGTCCGTTACCCGAACCAAGTGATAGATACACCCCTTCTTAATCATCTTCGAAGCCTTAAGGTAGGAAATAAACCTACCCCTTGGCACTACACCATTTCCTCTCCATTTGATAACTGGCTCGTTAGGGAAGTCGAGCCTCATAACTCTCGTCTGACAGTCAAGCTTGGCAAAGCATGAATAGAGCCAATCCATCCCCACAATTACATCAAAATCAACCATCCCAAACTCAATAAGATCGGCTGTGGTAACACTACCACTCACCGTAACAAAAACATTTTTATAGACTCGTGAGGCTGTAGTAGAATCACCAGCCGGAGTCGACACAGAGAATGGCTCATGAAGCTAATCGGGTTATATCCCAAAACTTGAAGCAACGAACGGGGTAACATAAGACAAGGAGGACCTCGGATCAATAAGGGCATAACAATCAATAGTCTGAACAGACAGGATACCTGTAACAACATCTGGAGAAGCCTCGGCATTCTGGCGGCCACTCAATGCATAGAATTGGCTATGTCTACCCCTACCATGAGCTCTACCCCTTGCTACACCACGCTCTGCAGATACTGGACGACGCGACGATGATGTAGCAGCTGAAGAACCGAATGACTGAGCAGATCCCCTACCCATACCCTGACTGGGTGCACGGCAGTCCCGCTGAATATGATCTCTCACCCTGCACCTGAAGCACACCGAGATGTCAAGGTAGTATGTCTCTGTATGAAATCTCCCACACTTGGGGAATGTAGGTCTCCCCTGCTATTGGGACCTCACCCCAGGACGACCAGACTGACGAGACCTCCTGCTATCTGAACCGGGTCTCGAATGACTGCCCTGCTGATGACCGTGCACAGATGGTGGTGCACTCACGGAGGACTAAGCATATGACTGGGATGGCCCTGTTGACCCTCTCCCTGGAAGTGATCTCCCTGAATGACCCATTGACCGGGCCCTGCTGCTACTTTCTCTTTCGGCACGAATCTTCAATTTCCTGGCCTCTGTGGCCTGAGCAAACCCCACAATCCTCCCATTGTTCATATCTGAGTGCAAAGCTGTTGTGGAGGCCTCATTCACTACCAAAGGGCTAAGGCCCTGAACAAACCGTCAAACCCGGGCATCCATGGTCGATACTAAATGAGGAGAGTACTTGGACAACCTTACGAACTCCATGTGATACTCCCAAACACTTATACTGCCCTATTTGAGGACCTCGAACTCAGTGGCAGGGGCTGCCATTGTCTCAGCAGGCAAGAAGTGGTCCATGAATGCATCCACGAACTCCTCCCATCTGACCGGAGGGCTCCCTTCCTCACGGGAATCCTCCCATATTTCGAACCATGAACGTGCCACTCCCTTCAGTCTGTAAGAGGCCAACTCTACCCCCTCTATATCTGTAGCCTTCATCACTCTGAGGGTCTTGTATATCTTATCAAGAAAGTCCTGTGGGTCAGCCTCCGGATCAGTACCTGAGAATTTCGGAGGGGCCAACCGCAAGAACTGGTGGACTCTAGAGACGGAGAAATCTCCCTGTCCGCTGGAGGATGCGGGGGAATCATGGGATCTCTGGGCCTGGGCGGCCACTAACTATGTTAACATATGAATGGCTCCCCTAAGTTCCTAATTAGAGATACCAGAACCAGAAACATGAACTGTATCTGGGTCAGGAACACTGGCAGGAGGGATGGTGGCATCCTCTACCGCACCTAGAATAGGGAATCTTGGGTTTTGAACAGATGGGCCAGGCAAGTTCTGGACTGGTGGGTCATTCTCCCCACAGCATTGGGTACATGATTAGCAGCCACACTCGGGCCGGCATTGGCCCCAAGACCGAGTCTAGCCTTCTTGTTAGGCGGCATATTCTAAAAATATGGGAACAAGGCACGAATTAGACACTAATATTTCCACATTGCACTTTACCGCACGATATAGATTAACAAAGAAATAGGTAAATTCCTAAATGTCCGTGCAGCCCCCAACTTATCTGATGTGGTCGACAACACACCGATAAGAAGGGCACTATTAGACACGGCTCCGAGACATCCTAGGACACTTTAAAACCTTAGGCTCTGATACCAAGTTTGTCACGCCCCAAATCGAGGGACATGATCGGCGCCTGACCGGGTAGCCCCAGTCAAGCGGACCTGGGTGCCTTTCATTCCCACATGTTACCCCTGTGTTGATTGTTTCTCATTAACCAAATATCTTACCAATTATGATAGATTCACAATACACAAACATAACCATACGAGTGATTCATTAACAAGGTTACAGTTTTTACATCGCCCGACATAATATATATATATAAGATTGGAGTCCCACAGTTTACATGTCTACAGAACCTCTAGGATACAAAAGGGAATATAATACTTGCCGGTAACAAGGCTCCGGCTATACCTTATAGAACCAAAATGAAGTCTAAACAAAGTGGTGTGAACCACAGAGGGCCCCAAGGAAGAAAGGGGCTCACCAGAACGGGCATTGGAAGATGAAGGATACTACTGCCAATGAGCTGAATTGCCTGCTACTGATCCACCTACAATCATAACACGAATGTAGCGTCCCCGGCAAAAGGGACGTCAGTACACTTGAATTGTACTGGTATGTATGGACAAACTTTGTCCCAAGTAAACTCAAGCCGTTAAACAAGAATCACGATGACAAGACAGCCAATAAATTACACCAAGAAATCAATTAAGCCATCTAACCATGTTTTCCACCTTTTACTCATGTCATATAAGTCTCAATACGAAGCACGTTTAAGGTGAACAAGTAGAACAACAAAAAATAACCACATAAATCACAGGTAGTGAAACAAAGGGGCAATCAGTACCCCACAGGTTGCAAACTCTCTTGCTATCTCCTTTCATAATTTCATATCAGTGATTTTGTATCAATTTCATTAGCGATTTCGATCGCTTTCCATCATTATTACCTCATCCACCCTTATTACCTCGGCGACCCTTGTCACCCCAACCCACACCTTATTTCTTCATGATGCGACACGCAACCCGATCCCACCGTACAGTTTCAAACACAACAATCACAAACAGTAGATAAGGCACTATACACAATTACAACAAGTTCAAATAAACAACTTATAAATTGGTTCATGTTCTCAATTACTTCTCAAACCAATAACACAACCAAGTTACAATGTTTCCAAAATCGAGAATGTTCATACTGTTATGTTCAACAACTCACCACACCTCAAGTGTTTCGTTTCTTTTCCACAAGGTACCATATATGCCATCACAACCATTATTCACAATTCATTACCAAATTCAACTCTCATTTGTCTTTCGGTTCATATCCCATACTATATCACTCATAGTTCAACAACAAATTTGAATATCCAACAACAACATCAAGAATTTTAGACAATTTGTTAAATTAACATGAACAAAACAAATTTCACACATATGGGCAATTTCACAAGAATCAAAATTATCCATACATACTTGGTATCGAGTTTTCTTCCTTTAACTTCCTACTTTATGCTTACCCAAGCTATCCTAGCTTGCCGACCTTGTTTCGCAGATTCTTACGCCTATTCACTTCCTTTTTACTAAAAATCAAGTTCAATAATCATGCATAAGTGTAAAATTCCATTTTCAAAAGCTAATATATGCAAACCATTCTTTACCTATTTTAAAACTGAAAATTAGAGAAAATAGCTAGGGTTTTTACCTTGAAATGATTTGGGGAAGTTGAATCTTTTCCCTAGAATCCTTTGAACTAAGTAGTTGGAACAATCTTTGAAGATGAAAGACTTCTCTCTCTAAAACCCCTCCCCTCTCTCTCTAATTTTGGTAAGAATATATGATAAAATGAAGGAGAAATGTGTTATATTAAAGAAGAGGTCGGGTCGAATTTTATAAAATTCCTAGGCCGGGTCAATTCTGCGGTCGCATCTGCGATCGCATAATCGACTTGCGGTCCGCATAATGACCGCGAAATAGCCTCAAAATTTACACAAGTTCTGTTACGGAATGCGACCAAAATGCAGTCCGCATTCTTGATCTGCGATCGTAGAGTGCACCGCAAATTTGAAACTCAAAAACCTTCGAGTATTTATGCGGTAGATCTACGGTCCGCAGATCCATTCTGCGATCGCATATCGACCGCATTCTCAACACCAATTTTTGTAAACCTTCTGTTAAGCTCTGTGGCAGGGATGCGGTCCGCATAGCGGATCTGCGGTCGCATTCCTGACCACAGAATTGACACTTTTCTGGAAAAATTGATTCTCTACATTTTTGAAATTTAAATCACTACCAAGGGTCCGAACCGCGGCAAGCTTGCTCGCCGCGAAGAATTCTACGCATTCCTAACACATTATTCGGTCCATGACACAACAACTACTAGGTTTTATGCACAAACATCTCACGGGGCCTTACAGAGGTTAAATAATTGGTACAAGTAATTAAAAAGAAGTTGGAGAAACAAAAGTAAAGGAGGTCCCAGGTTTATACATTATATGGATCATTCGCACAACACTGGTACCCAATCGTACACATAGTGTAATCATGTAATCATCATCTCCATATCTACCCTGCCCACCCCGTAAGGTATTGGAGTGCGGAATGGCATCATTCGCCTACTGCATGCTATTACCCATCCAAACTATCAGTCCCGAGGCATTAGGACTTCTAATCCTAAAAGGGGAAGAAAAGGGATGGGGCCTTTATGGTGTTTAACGGACAAAAATTCTAGTCTCACATTTTAAAAAAACAAGTAACAAGTAGAGGGAATCAAACAAACCGGCAAGGCTTACATAAACCCCATAAATCAAATAATCTTGTAGTTTGGGATGCATTTACACATACTGGTTTGGTATCTAAAAATTAAGCAGCGAGTGGATTGCTTCAATACATACGTTTAGACAGGAATATCGCATTAGGCAACTTAAGCTCGCATTAGGTAACTTGGACCATATTTTAAGCGAGTGATTTAGAAAGTACTGGTTTAAGAAAAAAGTAGTTTGATGCTGGAAAGTATGGACCATAGTCAGTTTAAAAAATAAATTCTAAAAGAATCATGAGTATAAACCATATAAAGGAGTTCCACAGTCAGAAATACTTAAGGGAAGAGTAAGCTGCAGAACTGTTTTAAAGACAACTTCAGGAAGACCAAAACTTAGTTGGAAAATGTTTTAGGCTGAATTTTTGAAAGAAACCAGTTCAGAAGAGGTATTGGGTTGAAGAATTCAAATGTATATTGATTTAAAAGAGTTTTTGTCAAAAGATTGAGGCTGAAAACATTAAGACGTTAAGGACCAGTTAACGGATTGTTATTACTTAAGAAGAATCAGACAAATTTGATGCGAAATCCTATAGGCATGATATCTATATTTGATTTTAAAATCCTATTAAGAACTGGTAAGAAGATGATTGTGTTAATTAACCCTACAGTTTGCCTAATGCTTTTGCATTCCCTATAGGAATGATTTCTATATGCACTGATTACGGGAACGTTAAGTCCTGTAGGCAAGATCTCTAGTGATTTGCAGTATGCCAAAATATTAAACCATGTAAGCAGAATTTCTAGATGACTTATATCATAATTAAACGTTAAACTTTATAGAAATGGTATTTAGGTGACTTGAATCAGAAAATATATGCGCAGGATTTATAGTAAGAAAAAAATTAAAGTCCTAAAGTCATGATATCTACCCTTTATTGATGCAGGAAAGTAAAGCCCCTCCCCCATCCTTTTACTAGATACCCCGAGTTCTATACAAGTTATTACAACCCATTGACTCAACTGAAATAATACAAATACATCAAACACTAACAGCTAGTTCCAAGCAGCATAATTCAATCTTGATGTCAAATAATATGTATTTAAACAACTCCAGGGTCCAGATTTCCAAAGCCTTTTCTTATCCAAAGCATTTCAGAGTTCTAAGGAGCCTTGCAGTGCTTACACTCTGGATGACAATTAGAACAGAATAGTGCAGTATGGAAAAGCTAGCCCTCAGGCATCTAAGTTTAGAGGGAGCTCCAGGGTCCCAAAACATCGCTTACCAAATGGGGGCAGAACTTAGAACTAGGAATAGGTGCAAAGTGAGGGAGGGATTAGAGAACCGTAACAAATGGTAGCCATGCCCAGCCATGGGTGTAAACTGGCACACCCCTGACCAGTTGCTTGGTCCAAACACATTATGAGCAAACCTCAAGGGTCAGACCTGAGTCTAGATGGTAATTAGGACACCAGCAGACTTGAGTCAAGGCTCAACACATAAAGGGGAAAGGGGAGTGGGAATTGGTTTGAGTAAGGGTTCAAAAGAACTTAGTTCAAAGTCATGGGAAGCAGTAATATGATGCTTCCTTGATTGGAACTATACTCTCATACAAAGGGGTTAAAGGGAGTAAGGGAGTTCACAAAACATCATATTCACAATAAACAAACAACTGTACAGATTATTAAAATGTTGGAATGTAAATAAAAGAGAAATACGTTATTATATTCTAGAAGACATGTGGACAGAATTAAACACATTGTTCTTGAGGCATATAAACTAATTGAAACATACCAATATAGAAGTAAATAATGCAGAAGAGAGTGAGCAAAGTCCACAGCACTGTAAATATTAGAAAGAGGGAATTTAAGGGAGAGTGAATTGTGAACTCAGATGGTATTCTGTGTTCATCTCTAAAAGTGTAGAAGGGCAGCCTCTTTTATAGCGTAGAGAAGCAAACAAGAAAGGTACAAAAACCTTTTAAAAATCAGTCTCAATATTCTTCCTTTTGTCAAAAGATTTAGTTTCAAACGGGCATGGGATAATTAAGGAAAGAGAAATAATCAAACAATCTTTCCAAAGTATCTTAACACATGTAAATACACAAAGTTTATTTATGGAGAGAATCTTATGGTACATGATTTATGAGAAAAAAGCAAGTAGATCAATCAAATAGCTACTAAATTGAAAGCTTTGCTCGAATGAACTTAGTTAGAAAAAGGTTGAGGAAAAGTTAAATTGGAAAAATTAGTAACAAATCAGTCGAGCCTTATTAAAAGTATATTGGAATCAATTACAAGTTGGCAGAACCTTTTTGAAAGAAAAACCCTTATATATAAGCACACAAGTGTCAAACAAGAAAGAAAAGATTGGCATGGAGAGTTTCAAAATCATAAGCAAAGGAAAGTTCCAGCTTAGTTTATAAGCTCAGCATGAGTTTAAGAGAGCCTAGGGTCCTAAATAGAACCCTAATCCCAACACAGAACCCAAAACTCGCAAAAATCCCAAACCCTAGGGTTTCAATTTGAGTGGGTTACAAAAAGGACAAGGAAAATCACTAAAATAGACTCAAGATCTCTTTCAAAGCAAACAGATACAATAGAAAGTTCGAAGCAACAAAGTAAAAAATCGTAAAGAACAGGTTTAAGAAAAGTTCAGAACTCAAGCAAGTTCAGGAGAGAAAAGAGGTGACATAGAACTTAGGAACAGTATATGAAATACGATTAAAACTCAAACACAGGTCCGGTAAAGGTAAACAAGACTCAGTAAGAAAATAGTAAAGGAATACATAAGATAGACATGTAAAAACATGCTGTAGAAATGAGTAGAGAAAAAATAGAAGCACATGCATAATAACGGCAAATAGGAGAAGACATGCAAAGAAAGGATACAAGACATAAGCGAAAACTCATAAAACATGGCATAAACAGACATATTCACACAACAAAAGAAGAATAAGAAGAAACAAAAATTGTTTTAAGATTTTGATAAACCTATATTGAAACAGACTAGTTTTGGAAAGAAAATTAGGGAAAAACTTTAAAGCCTCGAGTATAACATAGATCTAAGAAAATAAAGGAAGAAGGAACCTCGAACAAGCTTTTTAGGGATTCTCAGAAACCCTAGAAATGAGAAGGCTTGGAAAGGATCTGGTCTCGAATAGGTTGGAGCCATAGCTAGGCCTTTTAAAGCTCGAACACGTCGAAACGGAGCCAGAGAGGCCATAAGACCTCAGATCTATAGATGATCTGAATGGACATCTTTGAGGTTGGAGCTCGAAAACCCTAAACAACCATGATATGGGATGAATGGAAGTGAGTACAGGTTGTCCATGGCCGAAGAAGCCATGGACTCCGGTGAGAGCTAGTCGGAGAAGACGCTAGATGTGGCTAGGGTTTCGAGTGTTAGAGATCTTTTGAGGGAAGGAGAGGGTTCAGAGGCGGCTACATGAGAGGAATGAGAGATAGTGTTAGGGGTTTGGTGGGATTAAAAAGGAAAGACCGAAGGAGGGCCGTTGATCAAAATGATCAACGACCAAGATTAAATATAAAGTCGGACGGGTTTAGTTAATGGGTCAATGGGTCGGGGTAAGATTTCAATTGGGTCTTCAATTTGGGGCCTGATTTGGGGTCAATTGGGGGGGGGGGAGGGGGTCAAAAGAGCTATAATTGAAAGTACTTGATGCCACAATTGAAATAGTCAGTTTTCCCTTTTCATTTTTACAAAAATAGTAAAAATGTCTTAAAATAAAATTAAAAGCACTTAGTTAATAAATAGTATGGAAATATTAATTTAAAAAAATATTGGGATTAATTTTGTAAATAGAATGCTATTAAATCTGAAAGTGGGCTAAAATTGCAATTGCATACAATTTAGTTTTAAAAATACCAAATGAACTTGTAAAAATATGCAAAAAACCATGTAAAATAAATTTCGTTGTAAATGTGAGAATAAAATGAATCATTCCCCAAAATAGTAAGTTTTGGGAATAATTATTGGGTCTTATGGTGTAAAAATAGGCCATAAATTAGTTTTAAAAATATTAAAAAAATGTCAAAACCATGTTTTTAGGGGGTGCTTATATATGTATATATATTCTATTTTGAATGTATTTTGGGTATAACAAATATAGGGAAAAATTGTGTATCAACAACTGCCCCTATTTACCCGAGGAGGATGAACGTTTTTTTAGGGGTGCTTATATATGCACATATATGCTATTTTGAAAGTATTTTGGGTATAAAAAAATATAAGGAAAAATTGGGTATCAACAACTGCACCTCTTTACCCGAGGAGGATGAAAGAGTTGTCGGGTAAAGACAAGATGGCCAATTTTGACCGAATTAGCGGTTTGAAAAGAATTATGATCGAGCCCAGGCTTCTGGGTTGCCTATATATCCCTAGTTTTACAGGAATTAGGCCTTATGTGGTTCAATAACTAGTGACAGAATGTGTCGATAGAGATTTGAAAAGATGAACATGATGATCGAAAAGGTGTTTGGAGTCGAAGAGGTTGCGAAGAATCAAAGCGGGATTGCTCCTGCTAAGACGGCCATTCGCTAACTGGTGTACCTGCAAATGATCCTTACAGGTGTGTATTGTGCATAAACTTAAACATGATGCAAGTTCCCATCAGACCATGAATACTGTCTTTGGACGGTTAGGATGACTTCCTCAGACAATGATATCCTAGGCCATGAAGCGCGAAATTGAAGGATTCGCAAGCTATGAAATGATTTTCTCGGTCTGTGATAATGGTGCCTCCGAACTATGTTGCCTTTGAAAAATGATGTGCAAGATATAAAGCGGGGTCATTAGTCTATGTCATGGTGTTCTCGGGCTCTAAGGATGATGCCTCTGAACGATGATGCCTCTAGACAGTTTGGCAATATTTCAACCCATGAAATGCAAGATTTGGCGGTATTTTAGCTGATGCAAAAATGTAAATGACGGCATTTCAGTAGATGCCATAAATGTAAATGGCGATATTTCAGCGGATGCAGGGAATGTAAATGGCGATATTTCAACCGACAGAAATTTAAATAAAACAGGCGATGTTTTAGCCGATGCAAAAATGTAAATGCCGATATTTCATCCGATGTAAAATTAAAGTAAACTTTGGCAATATTTCAGCCGATTGTAAGAGAGATAAAGTGGCGATATTTTAGCCAATGCAAAGTAGAGGTGGCGGTATTTCAGCCATGCAGGTGGAGGTAGAGCTTAACCTCGAAAGGCAGAAAGGTAGCCTTATGCAAATAATGCGGGATGGAGACAACGCTTAGTCTCGGAAGGCAGAAAAGGTAGCCTTATGCAATGCAGGCAATGCAAATGGAGACAATTCTTTGTCTCGAAAGGAAAAAAGACAGCCTTATGCAATGCAGAAAATGTAGACGGAGACAACGCTTAGTCGCGGAAGGCAGAAAGGTAGCCTTATGCAATGGAGAAATGCAGATGGAGACAACGCCTAGTCTCAAAAGGCAGAAAGGTAGCCTTATGCAATGGAAGAAATGCAGATGGAGACAACTCTTAGTCTCGAAAGGAAGAAAGGTAGCCTTATGTAATGCAGGAAATGCAAATAGTAATAAAGGTTCTTAGTTGATTGCTGGTAACTAATTGTGCTATTGCGGCTGTTGGGGAATATTACGGGTAGACAGCAAAATGCGAATACGTGTGATGGTTCCAAATGATTTCATAACATGTTTAGTAACTTTGTGACTTGGTGCCTGCATCTAAAGAAAATCGTGAGTTTTGTAACAGGGAAAGGTAAGTTCATTTTCTTGTGGCCTCCGACGTTGCGTATCATTGGGGTAGCATTGCTAAATGACAGCTGTCATAGTTATGCATGATTTAACAAATATAACGTAAGTATAAAATAGTTTTGTTTAAGTGAACTAACCACTGCAATATGGTTCAAAGAATTGCAACCTCTCTTGCTCCGGAATTTTGAGGGTCCTCCTCAAAATTCTGCCCCAGTTTACTAGGCTATCATTTCTGACGGCTTTGCTGAAGATAAACTTTGGAATTTTGAGGGTCCTCCTTAAAATTCTACTCCAGTTCCAATAATAAGGGGAAATGAAATTTTATTAAATTGTGACCGAACCCATATAGCTTCTTACGTATCCCCTCTTAAATGGGAATCAGGTCAGGCGTAGTTCAAATTACATCATAAAGAAATCATAAGCAATTATACATAATATAGTTTCACGGCATCTAAGTTGATTGGCTTTGGCCAAACCTCTCCGAGTCACGTAAACAATGTCGAATTCACTCAACAAGATTTTCCACTTGGCGAGCTTGCCAGTGGGCATGGGCTTCTGAAAAGTATACTTCAGCGAGTCCATCCTAGATATGAGATAAGTGGTGTAGGTACAGAAGTGATGCCTCAATTTTTGAGCTACCCAAGTCAGAGCACAACAAGTGCGTTCTAATAAAGAATATCGGGTCTCGTACGGGGTAAAGTTCTTATTGAGATAGTAGATGGCATGCTTATTTCTTCCCATTTCATCATGTTTTCCTAGAACACAACCGAATGCTCTATCCAAAACTGCAAGATAATGCAGTAAGGGCCTTCTTGGCTCAAGCGGAGCCAAGACTAGTGGCGTTGACAAGTATTCCTTAGTTCTTTCAAAGGCTTTCTGACGATCATCGGTCCATCTAGTTGTAGCATCTTTCTTCAACATTTTAAAGATGGGTTCACAAATGACTATGGACTGGGCTATGAACCAGCTGATATAGTTGAGCCTCCCCAGGAAACTCATCACTTCCTTCATGTTTTTTGGCGGTGGTAATTCGTGGATGGCTTTGACCTTTGATGGATCCAAATCTATTTCTCGACGACTCATGATGAAACCTAGTAGTTTTCTAACAGGAACCCCAAATGCACACTTGACTAGATTCATCTTTAGATTGTACCTTCTTAGTCTGTTAAAGGGCTTTCCCATATCTTCCTTATGATCAGTGGCTTTCCTGGTTTTAACGATGACATCGTCCACATATACCTCGATCTCCTTGTGTATCATGTCATGAACGATAGTAGTCATGACTCTCATCTAGGTGACGCTAGCATTCTTCAACCCAAATGGCATCATTTTGTAGCAATACATTACCCATGACATGATGAAAGCCATTTTCTCTGCATCCTTCTCATCCATCCATATCTGATGATACCCAAGGAAACAATCAATAAAAGACTGCAACTCATGCTTGGTGCAGTTGTCGATAAGAATGTGTATGTTTGGCAAGGGGAAGTCATCTTTGGGACTAGCCCAGTTAAGATCATGGTAGTCGACACAGTTTCTGACCTTCCCATCCTACTTTGCTACTGGCATGATATTGGTTAACCATGTTGGATATTCCACTACCCTGAGAACTTTGGCTTTGACCTACTTAGTAACCTCTTCCTTGATTTTCAAACTCATATCGGGTTTGAACTTCCTAAGCTTCTACTTTACAAGTGGATAGGCTGGATCTATTGGCAGTTTGTGAGCTATGATGGATGTGCTGAGGCCAGTCATATCATCATACGACCAGGCAAATATGTCCTGATATTCTTTCAAAAATTCCGTATATTCTTCCTTTTCTGATGGCGACAAGTGAACATTGATGCGAGTTTCTTTGACATTTTCTATATCTCCCAAATTAACGATCTCAGTTTCGTCCAAGTTGGACTTAGGTCTATTCTCAAAATTCTCAAATTCTCTAACGACCTCTTCGGGTATCTCGTCTTCTTCTGAATCTATTTCCTTTTGTTGAGTTGTTTCATTGCAAGTCACAGTCATTGGTTCATCGTCAAGATAAGTAATAGTAATGTTATGTAAAATAGAGTAAATGATAGAGAGAATAATAAGCAAGATATATATGATAAAGTGAAATGCTTTGATTGAATCCATAACTGTTCGAAACATCAGAGCTCTTTTCGAAATAAAAGATAATGCGGAAAGGAAATCAACTAGTAAAATAAGCTATAAAAATGAGATGCATGGTGCTTTTGTTTATCCTTGCTATCCTGAAGCCTTTCGAGTCCTGACGGTCCTAATTGACAAATTAGTGAGGTGGTCTCCTCTATTCACGGCCTATATGGAAGGGCCTTCCTTCCCCTCCTCCTGGAAAAGAACACATCATTCCATATAATCATGCTCTAGGAACAAATTCTTCATGGCTGCCAATGCCTCATCTTATTCTGACCCATATAGATTATTTACCAATTGGAATGTTTGATCTAGGCTAGGTATCGAAAACTTCAACGGATAATAGGGGCCACCTCGGGGTGGCGACCAGTTCTGGAATTCTTCCTAAGTATAGCCGTACCCTAAGACAAAAGTAGTTTCGTGCTTCTTCGATATGATGGGCTTAGTGATTCCCTAGAGATTCTTGCCGAGTCCCTTTCCAGGCTTGTACCAATTTAGGATGCTTTCGATCTTGTTGTCCCACCACTTAACCTTGTCTACAACGTTGACCCTTTTGATATGGTGGTATGTTTCTCCTCCTATTCTCCTTCTGCCCCCGATCATTGGGATGGTCTAGCGGCTGTATATGGGGTTGCTACCATTGCCATGAATGATCACTTCTTGGTGGTTCCATTCAAACCTCACGCCAGATGTAAGGTTGATACTACGGCTCTAACAGCGTTGATCCAGGGGCGTCCTAACAGTAAGTTATATGATGTCGAGACGTCTATTACTTGGAAGTCGACATCAAACCATGTTGGCCCCATTTGCAAGCATAGGCTAATTTCTACAATAGTAGGTCTTTGATCTCGTGCATGCCTTTTCCCAAATTTCTGAGAGTTACAAGTGGGTATATGTTGAGGCTGGATCATCCATCGATCAGGACTCTAGTGATGAATTACTCTTCGTATTACACAGTGATGTGTAGTGCCTTGTTATGACCCAAACCTTCTGGCGGCAATTCGTCCTCGTGGAAGGTTATTTTATGGCTTTCCAGCCCTTGTCCTACCATATTTGCCATCTCTCCCACGGTTATGTTGCAGGGCATATAGGCTTTGATGAGTATCATTATTAAGGCATTCTTGTGAGCATCTGAATTTTGTAGAAAAGCCAGGATAGATGTTTGTGTTGGTGTTTTGTTCAACTGTTCAGCGACCGAGTATTTCTTTGCGTGTATTTTCCTGTAAAGATTACCGGGCCCAGTTTCAATAGGCCATACTGAGGCTTGCTTACTGGACTCAGCTAAGTGCTCTAGGGTATAAACCCTCCCTGTTCGAGTCATTCCTTGTGCGGCAGTCATTGTTCCTGTCCTGGTCTTTCCTTTTCTCCTGGCTTCGGCAGTGTAATCCCATGGTATGGCATTCGAGCAGAATGGTGCTATGTCAGTCATTGCTACCGGAATAGGCACCCTTGGTGGTAACACATCAACTTCAAAGGGTGTAGGTGCCTTTGGAATCCCAAACTCAACTTCGATCAGACCAAACGCCTTTATAGAAGAAGGCACTTCAAATTCAAGTGGTAATGACATATTTACTTCATCATCCTCGCAGGGCTGATTTTGCACAACAATTGGGTTAAGGGTAACTGATGGCTTCATTGGTTCATCCCCTTTAGCAATCAAAACTTTCGACCCTTTGGGACCCCAATTGTCCTCGATCTCAATCATATAAATGTCTCTACCTTTGTGGTCAGGAAGGGGTTGTTACGAATATTAGGGGAGTTCTCCTTTGCTACGATAACCTTGTTGTCGATCAAATTTTGAATCTTGTCTTTCAATGTACAGTACTCGTCAAGGGTGAGCACCTTCATGCCAGGGTGATACGTAGAGGTCTTGTTGGGGTTGATCCACTGGGAGGGATTTTCTGGTGTTTTGGCTGGGATAGGGGTGGCATAACCGGTAGCTTTATGTCTCGTATATAGTTGGTCAATTGGCTTGGCGTTGGCTATGTACTGTCTGGGAAGTTTTTGGTTGAAGTTTGGTATGGGCCTAGGGAAATTTTGACGGGTAGGTGGTGATTGGTAGTGAGTGGGTTGAGTGTTATAAGCTTGGTTAATAGGTGTTGGTTGAGAGTATCTAGGTGAAGTGGGTTGATATGTGAGAGGAGTGGATTGGTAAACCAGAGGTGGATAGGTGGGTGCTTGGTAATTTGGAATATGCTGATATATAAGTGGAGGTGATTGATATGCGTGGTACCTGGGTGGTGATTTGGCTCCTTGTGCGATAATCACGACACTTACATCTTTCTTTTTAGACACGCCACTAGTTTGTAAAGCTTTATTGGTGGCTTTCAATGCTTCAAGATTTGTTACCATATTGTTCTTGATGCCCTCCTTGATTATTTCTCCGAGTTTGATGATATCAAAGAACCTTTGACCCTCGATCAACATCAACCTTTCATAGTATTGGGCAGACGAAGAACCTATTCATTTGCTCTTCTTCCAGGGCTAGCCTGACCTTTGCAACTTCTGGCCTCCAACGAGTGGCATACTCGCGTAATGTCTCAGTAGGCGTTTTCTTTAAGTTTTGTATATAGAACACATCTGGTGCGTTCTCTGTATTGAAACGGAACCTGTCCATGAAGTCAGTTTCCATACATACCCAATTCATCCATTTCACGGGGTCCTGACTGATGTTCCAAGATAGTGCATCCCCTTTCAAGCTCCTAATGAAGAGTTTCATGAGAATTTTTTCATCTCTTCCAACCCCCACTAACTTGTCACAATAGGTCCTCAGGTGAACCCTCCAGATCCATCAAACATTTCAAACTTGGGAGGTTTGTACCCCTCCGAAAGTTCAACGTATGGCTGAATGCATAAGTCTTCATAGTTCAGCCCTTCAATTCCTTTGCTACCTTTGACACCCTGGACCCGGCTAGTTAACTCCTTGAGCTCAGCCGCTAAGTTTTTAATGAGGGAATCTTTGTCATCAAACTTCAGTGCATTTGAGATCGGTATGGTGTAGTGTGGTATGGTATATACAAAGATATGAGTATTGTGGAGATGGTTGTTTGTGGTGTTTGGTGGCTCAGAATGAGCAATGAAGCACTGTAGCAGATTTGAGCATGGGTAAGCTATTTTTCTGGCTGCAGGGTATTTCGTGGAGGTGCGGGGTTTTAGGTGTTGAGATCAGGAGCATCAAGAGAGAATGATAGGCTTTCCAAGTTCCGAACTTGGTCCAACTCCTCTTGGAATTTCAGTAATTTCTACTCAAGATGAGCAACAGTTCCCTTAGCAATTGGGGTACCCTGAGAAGTTTCTTACCTTTGAATCTTCTTTCTAGCACTTGTGTTCTCCATTCTTGCTTTGCTCTTGTTCCAGACATGACTCGGATGAGGAGGAGGTGGAGGGCCCTTGGATCTTGTAGAATATGCTGATAGTGCCAGAATGCACGAACTAACCTTTGGGGAGGGGAATAAAGAAAACAAAAAAGGTAACAAGTTAGTGCAGGTTTTGAGGAAAAGTGTTGCAGTATTTAATCCAATTGTGCGAGAATGTAAATTGCATCCTAATTTTGGGTGCCTCATCATGCCCGAGGTAGGCCTTGCGACATATAGTTTTGGAAAACATATGATGCTAAATACCTCATTTTATTAATAAAAATAAGACAACTAAAGAATGACTCTAAATAAGAGAAAGTAAGTGTCACTAGTGGCCTTTGGCCTTATTACATCGTTAAAGCAAAATAAATGACTCCTAACTACTTAGTCCCAAAAGAACCTTTCCCAGATTTGGCAGTCTAGTCTCCATCGAAAAGCTCCACCAACTCGCGTAGTCCTAGCAGCAAGTAGGCTCAGGCCAGATATCCGCCTGCATTTTCTTCAATGTTTTGGCAGTATTCAATCATTTTGATAAACTTCCCTTCTAGCTCTACTTAACCACGCTCCAAATACCCTAGCCGATTGTTGGCATTGACTGCCATTTCTTTCCACTCCTCGATCAATTTCTGATGGTTTTCTATATTTCCTGATGCTCACTTGTATACTCTCGGATTATCTTGTGCAGTTGATTATGCTTAGCATGTGTTTCAGCATGCTCGTCAACAATTCTGTGACCTCGAACAAGTCTTGGCTGACTCATGCCATTTTCCTCTAATCAACCCAAATAATACGACACACAGCCGACGTGATACATGTATGGCTCAATAGATTCTTTTTCCAAAACGATCTTGCAATGCCTTAGATGATGAGCTTGGCACCAGTGATGGCTATCATCATCTTAGAAATCAGCCCTGAGGTGACTTGTCTTATCGACCCTTGGTATGACCTATTTTCTTCTGTCTTGCCTCATGGATCGGAGGGGAACGTAAGGATAATTCCCCCTTAAACCAATCATTGTGAGGAATGGTGCATCTCGGGACCAAACGATGAACTCATCCATGGAGAACCACTCAAACATCCACTGCACCTAGTCCTCTTTCAGATTTTCAAATAATTTCACCCAATCCCTAGCATCCTCTAGCTGTGCAAGCATTCTGGGCATACAATTCATATGCCTTGGCTGGTGGAAGGTGATATGGTCATCCCAATCCCTGCGTAAGATCTCTTGTCGGTATTTCCCTTTTTGGAGGTGTTCCATGAGCCATAGTTGAAGTAATAAATACAACCCTCAAAATGACTGCCTTGTTGTTGACACTTGCTCAAGCCACGCTATATCTCCATGACGATCATGGGCACTATACTGAAAGTCTGCCCACCAATCCCTTCCATTAGAGTTTTGGTTACCATGGCTAGTGTGTTGTGGATCCTAGCCTTCTTCATAGGGAACACAATCATCCCCAAAATGAAAAACATGAAGACGAAAACCCTCATATGGACATGCCCCAATGAGGTGAGAAAATTCGTCTGAATAGGTGCGGTATGATTTACTATAGTTGTACCTTTCATATAGATAGTCAAACGGGATGTAGGAGTCCTTCAAACAAGTTAAGTCTGGGTTTTTCTTCAATCCCGTCATCTTAAGTAAACACCCTCCTTTGCGATTTTCTAGCATTAGCAAACCCGGAGTCTCCTAAGGAATCCCAGCTAAAGCCCTTATCTCTTCAAGTAGATGAGTCATTTCTAGGTCACCAAAGCGAAACACAGATTTGTCACTATCCAGAGCAATGTTGCAGTCTATGATTCTATTGTTGGGCTGAATCTCTAGGAGAGAAGGTAGATTCCCTAGGTATTTGCGGAGGAGCGTTTGATCACTTGAGTGGAGGTCATTCCACCAATTCAGCAGCTTTGGGTGGATGTTGGTCACCATGCCAAATCTGGGGATCTCGTGCCTTGTTTCTGCAAACCAGAGTGTTAGGCCATTACCCCCTCCAGACTCAACTTATTTAAATAAATAATTAGCATAGTAAAGCACTTAAGTTCTCCAAATAAATGCACAGGACGTGAAAGCGTCCGTTTGGGTTTCAAGGAAAGCCGGTGGACTTTGGACAAGGCTATCTTAATGAGTCATTATGTGGACAACATCACTGACTCAGCTAGGTTTGACCATGATATATGTACAATTTAATGGAGTATTTCTATTTTTGAAGTGCTAGACTGGTACCCTTGAGCGGACAACTCAAGATGGAAAGGCACGAAACTGTCGGCTACACCGTTGATCGACTGGTTTTACCGCAAATATGCCTTTTCCAAATTTAGGGGGTGATAGTATTGGAAGGCACAACTACTCATTATAAGTGTTGCTATAGTATTTGTTTGGCACGAGTGGAGTATGATGTTGAAGATGCAGTTTACAAGAATGAAACAAATTGACACGTATTTACATAAGATAAATGATTAAAATAAATGCTCGAAATTACAACGGTATTAAAATAATAAAGCAGTAAATGAAAGCAGTTAAAGGAAAGCAAAGACATGAAGAGCCAAGTTAGTTTTAATGATGAAATAAATAAAAGGCAAGAAATAAAGGCAATTAAGTCACAAATAGCATGTAATTGGGAAAGCCTAAAAATATCCCCAGCAGAGTCACTGTCGACGCCCCCCTTTTCCATAAGAAAGCGAAATCACGTTCATGACATTTTGGGAGGACAACTCATTTCCCACTTTGGGAATTAGTTTTAAGAGTTTGGAGAGTCGCCACCTAATGATTATAGTGCATTAGGACACTTTAAAATAAATAAAGATGAAAAACCAGAGTTCGGGTAAGGGCTTGAAATTATCTCGAGGGGAAGGTTTTTGGCACCCTTCAAGATCCACTAGTGTGGTTCCCGGCCATGCTATAATTGTGACTTTAAATGCAAGTAAACTAATAAATAAACAAGCATTCCAAACATGGGAAAATGTTACAAATAAGAACGTGAAAGGGATTTAGAAGTATTGAAATGGTGGAAGGAAATAGTTTACGCAAGTAAAGGAAAAAATGTTAAATAATTCGTACAGGGAATTTAAAAGAAGAACAAGACACGAAAGTTGAAGATTTGACAAGTTTCAAAATTCTGAAAATTTAATAATAAAGAGGAAAGGGGGGTCCTAGGTTTATACATTACATGGATCATTCGCACAACACTAGTACCCAATCGTACGCATAGTGTTATCGTGTAATCATCATCTCCATGTCTACCCTGCCCACCCCATTAAGGTATTGGAGCGCGAAATAGTATTGGTCGCCTACTGCATGGTATTACCCATCCCAAACTATCAGTCCCAGAGCATTTGGACTTCTAATCCTAAAAGGGGAAGAAAAGGGATGGGGCCTTTATGGAGTTTAAAGGACAAAAATTCTAGTCGACATTCAACAAAAAATAAGTAACAAGTAGAGGGAATCAAACGAACAGGCAAGGCTCACATAAACCTTATAAATCAGATAATCATGTGGTTTGGCATGCCTTTACACATACTGGTTTGGTCTTTAAAAATTAAGCAGCGAGCGGATTGCTTCAATACATATGTTTAGACAGAAAGCTCGCATTAGGCAACTTCGATCCAATTGTCAAAACTTAAAGTATTTTAAGTGAGTGAATAGTATTAGTTTCAGAAAAAGTAGTTTAATGTTGGAAAGTACGAACTACAGTGAGTATAGAAAGCAAATTCTAAAAGAATCATGAGTATAAACCATAGAAAGGAGTTCCACAATCAGAAATACTTAAAGAAAGAGTAAGCTGCAGAACCGTTTTAAAGACGACTTTAAGAAGACCAAAACTTAGTTGGAAAATATTTTAGGGAGAATTTTATAAAGAAACCATTTCAGAAAAGGTATTGGTTTGAAGACCTCAAATGTATACTGATTCAAAAGAGTTTTTGTCAAAAGATTAAGGCTGAAAACATTAAGACGTTAAGAACCAGTTAACGGATTGTTATTACTTAATAAGAATCAGACAAATTTGATGTGAAATCCTATAGGCATGATATCTATATTTGATTTTAAAAGCCTGTTAAGAACTGGTAAGAAGATAATTATGTTAATTAACCCTACGGTTTTCCAAATGCTTATTCATTCCCTATAGGCATGATTTCTATATGCACTGATTACATGAATGTTAAGTCCTATAGGCAAGATCTCTAGTGATTTACAATATTCCAAAACAGTAAACATGTAGGCAAATTTTCTAGATGACTTATGTCATAATTAAATGTTAAACCCTATAGGCATGGTATCTACGTGACTTGAACCAGAAAACATCGAACTTAAGTGCAAGATTTCTAGTAAGATAAAAATTAAAGTGCAAAAGTCATGATATCTACCCTTTATTGATGCTGGAAAGTAAAGCCCCTCCCACACCCTTTTACTAGATTCGCCAAGTTCTATACAAGTTATTACAACCCATTGAAGCAACTGAAATAATAAAAATACATAAAAAACTAACAGCTAGATCCGAGCAGCCTAATTCACTCTTAATGTTCAATAATATGTATTTAAACAACTCCATGGTCCAGATTTCCGATGCCTTCGTTATCCAAAGTGTTTCGCAGTTCTAAGGAGCCTCATGGGCTCCATGTAGTGCTTACACTCTGGATAACCATTAGAAAAGAATAGTGTAGTGTGGAATAGCCAGCCCCCAGGCATCCAAGTTCAGAGGAAGCTCCAGGGTCCCAAAGCATGGCTTACCAAAGATGGGCAGAACTTAGAACTACGAATAAGTGAAAAGTGAGAGAGGAATTAGAGAACCATAGAAAATGGTTGCCATGCCCAACCATGGGTGTAGACTGGCACACCCCTAACCAGTTTCTTGGTCCAAATAAATTAAGAGCAGATCTCAAGGGTCACACCTGAGTTTGGATGGTAATTAGGACACCACCAGACTTGAGTCAAGGCTCAGCACATAAAGGGGAAAGAGGAGTGAGAATTGTTTTGAGTAAAGGTTCAAAAGAGCTAAGTTCAAAGTCAGGGCAGCAATAATATGATGCTGCCATGACTCGAACTATACTCTCATACAAATGGGTTAAAGGGAGTGAGGGAGTTCAAAAAGCATCATATTCACAACAAACAAACAACTACATAGATAATTCAAATACTGGACTGTAAAAGAAAGGGAAATACATTATAATATGCTAGAAGACATGTGGACAGAATCAAACACATTCTTCTTGAGGCGTATAAACTAATTGAAACATACCAGTATAGACATAAAGAACGCAGAAGAAAGTTTACAAAGTCCACAGGAGTGTAAGTATTAGAAAGAGGGAATTTATGGGAGAGTGAATTGTGAACTCAGATGGAATCTATGTTCGTTCGTAAAAGTGTAGAAGGGCAGTCTCTTTTATAGCATAGAGAAGCAAACAAGAAAGGTAAGAAAACCTTTTAAAAATCAGTCTCAATATTCTCCCTTTAGACAAGGGATTTAGTTTCAAATGGGCATGGGATATTTAAGGAAAGAGAAATAATAAAAAAATATTTGCAAAGTATCATAACATAGGTAATACACAGAGTTTATTTAGGGCAAGAATCTTATTGTACATGATTTGTGAGAAATGAGGCAAGTAGATAAATCAAACAGGCAATAAATTGAAAGCTTTGCTCGAATTAACTTAGTTAGAAAAAGGGTAAAGAAAAGTTCAATTGGAAAAATCAGTAACAAATCAATCGAGCCTTATTAAAAGTAAATTGGAATCAATTACAAGTTTGCAGAACCTTTTTGAAAGAAAAACCCTTATATATAAGCACACAAGTGTCAAACAAGAAAGAAAAGATTGGCATAGACTGTTTCAAAATCATAAGCAAAGGAAAGTTCCAACTCAGTTTATAAACTCAGCATGAGTTTGAGAGAGCCTAGGGTCCTAAATAGAACCCTAGTCCCAACACATATCCCAAAACTCGCAAAAATCCCAAACCCTAGGTTTCAATTTGAGTGAGGTACAGAAAGGAGAAGGCAAATCACTGAAATAGACTCAAGGTCTCTTTTATAGCATACATATACAATAGCAAGTTCGAAGCAACAGAGTGAAAAGTCAGAAAAAACAGGTTTAAGAAAAGCTCAGAACTCAAACAAGTTCATGAGAGAAAAGAGGTGACATAGAACTTTGGAACGATAGACGAAATAGGTTTAGAAATCAAACACAGGTCCGGTAAAGGCAAACAAGACTTAGTAAGAAAATAATAAAGGAACACATAAGATATAAATGTAAAAACATGATGTAGAAACCAGCAGAGCACAAATAGAAACACATGCGTAATAATGGCAAATAATGCGAGGAAACGATATATGCCATAAGCGAAAACTCATAAAACATTGCATAAACAGACAAAATCACACAAAGAAAGAAGAAAAAGAAGAAACGAAAATTGTTTTGAGGTTTGAAAAACCTAAACTGAAACAGACTAGTTTTGGAAATAAAATTAGGGAAAAGCTTTAAAGCCTCGAGTATAACACAGATCTATCACATATCTAAGAAAAATAAAGGAAGAAGGAACCTCGAACAAGCTTTTTAGGGATTCTCCGAAACCCTAGCATTGAGAAGGCTTGGAAAGGATCTGGTCCCAAACAGGTATGAGCCATAGCTAGGCCTTTTCAAGCCCGAACACGTCGAAACGGAGCCGGAGAGGCCATATGACACTTTTATGTAGAAGATATGAATGAACATCTTTGAGGTTGGACCTCAAAACTCTGAACAGCCATGATTTAGGGTGAAGGGAAGTGAGTACAGGCCATCCATGGCCGGAGAATCCATGTCCTCTGGTGAGAGTTAGTCGGAGAAGACGCCAGAGATGGATAGGGTTTCGAGTGTTAGAGAGCTTTTGAGGGAAAGATAGGGTTCAGAGGCGGCTATATGAGAGGAATGAGAGATAGAGTTAGGGGTTTGGTGGGATTAAAAAGGAAAGAGTAAAGGAGGGCCGTTGATAAAAATAAACTACGGCCAAGATTAAATATAAAGGGGGGGGTTTCGTTAATAGTTCAATGGGTCAGGGAAAGATTTGAATTAGGTCGTCAATTTGGAGCCTGATTTGAGGTCAATTGGGGGGGGGGGGGTCAAAATAGACGATAATTGAAAGTACTTGAGGCCACAATTGAAATAGCGAGTTTTCCCTTTTGATTTTTACAAAAATAGTAAAGATGTTTTAAAATCAAATTAAAGGCACTGAGTTAATAAATAATATGTAAATATTAATTTAAAAAATATTTCGATAGATTTTGTAATTTAAATACTATTAAATATGAAAGTGGGCTAAAATTGCAATTACATACAATTTAGTTTTAAAAATACCAAATAAACTTGTAAAAATATGGAAAAAACCATGTAAACTATATCTCGATGTAAATGTGAGAATAAAATGAATCATTCCCCAAAATGACAACTTGTGGGAATAATTATTGGGTCTTATGGTGTAAAAATAGGTCATAAAGTAGTTTTAAAAATATTTAAAAAAATTCAAAAACCCTTTTTTGGATGCTTATATATGCTATTTTGAAAGTATTTTAGGTATAAAAAATATAGGAAAAATCGGGTATCAACAGTAACAGGTAAGGGACAATGCAATGCAAATACCGGTACACTCAAGTACCCACTGCGGCGTGCAAACCAAGCCAACCATATACTTTTCGTCGACGACACTCATTGGGGGTGTGTGCAGACTCCGGAGGGGCTCCTACAGTCCAAGCATAATATATAAGCAATCTCGTGGCACCAACCAGGCCCTCAACCTCAATATCATATACCACTGCCGCAACATACAGCCCGAGCCCTCCATAAATCCAGAGAATCAATATAAGCCCCTCGGTTACATTTAAATCAGTAATCCTCAGCCCAAAGTATCATTTGAGTTTTCAAGTTAGAAAATGGGCTGAGTTTGCAAAATGGTACTGTAAACCTTAGAATGAGATTAAACAAGGTGCAAAGTATGCAAATCTGTGAAATCAATCCCTGAAGGATTTAAATAACTGGCATGAAACAAAAATACGACAGTCAAATCTAAGTAACGATGATTTCTAACAAGTTCTAGTAGAAAGACACAGTAAAATATCACTGGGATGGACCAAGTCACAATCCCCAATAACCAACAGCCCCGCACTTGTCATAAAGCATGTGCCTCGCCTCAATATAGCTATAAGATGTGAAATTATGGGGTCTCAAACCCTCAGCTCATCATTTGTACCCATATATCACGTCAAGACGGCCAAAATCTAGCTCGCTTTACCTTTTCCTCTCGAATTGGCCGCCTCGCCCGTTGAATATGATCAAAACCACAAGGAATGCATTACAATAGGCCAGGGGAATATAGCCCAATCAAAAAGACTGAAAAAATATCGAAAATCACGAAGTTGGCAAAACCTGAGCCCCGTTCCCACTTCTCGAAAAATTATAAAATTAACATCATTGGGTTCCACGTCTCGCCACGAGTCCATGCATATCAAATTTATCAAAATCAGAGTCCATTTGTCCTTCCAAATTCCATTTTTAGCTTATAATATATCAAGCCCTAACTTACCCTATTTTTTAAGAATATCCACTAATTTCCATCTTAAATCTACCATAAACTCAAATAATTAGGCCAAGGGACTTACCTCCAATCGATTCCGAGTTGAAACTCTTAATAATCCTCGCCCAAAGCTCTCAAGGTCACTCAACAATGGTGGAAAATACCCCATGCTCACGGATGAAATATGATATTTTAACCCTTCTGCCCAGTCGACATTCGCTTCTACGGTCCCGCTTCCGCTTATGCGGCCAAATTACTGCTTATGCGGATTCTCATTAAAAATTCCCATTTTGATTTTGTGGGTAAAACTCCGCTTCTGCGGTGCTCCCTCTTATGACCAAAATCGCTTCTGTGGTTAACCGTTCGCTTCTGCGGACCAGCTGATGCGATTATCATTTCGCTTCTGCACAACTCCCCTACCAGACCAAGGACCACTTCTGCGACCTTTCACCTACTTCTGCAGAACCTCTTCTGCGGTCCATTTCTGCACAAGCGGAAATACCGGATAACAACAATATGAACCTGTAACAAATGTTAATAACTTCCCATTAAACCACCCGTACTCACCTCGAGGCCCCCGAGACCTCATCCAAAAGCACAGACATGATCCAATTCCCTATTCAAACTTGTTCCAATCTTAACAACACATCTAACAACACAAAAATCCCCATTTCTCAACAATTCCAAGCCTAAGTTCTTCAAATTCTCTCGAATCTCACATTCAATCAAAAACCCAACCAAATCACCTACGAATCACTTGAAATTTTGTATGCATATCAAAAATCACCTAACGAAGCTACTACAACTCTCAAAATTCCATTCTAATCCCCAAATCAAATTTTCACCTACCAACATATGGGGTCGATTGTTCTGATGCTACACTTTTTTGCATTCTTGCACAGGTCCAGGTTTGGAGGAGTAGCAACAACATTAGTGCGGGACCATGCTTTCATTTTTATGAGACAGAGGTAACCTTACTGGTGTCCGCAGGCCTGACATCTCTTCTTTATGTTCTCCTTTAGAGTGGTGCCTCATTGTTTTCGAGATAGACAGCTTATATATTTCTTTTAGGCCATTGTATTTAGTATATTCTTAGTAGTTCGTAAGTAATGTGACACCAAATCTTGGGTAGAGTCTATAATTGATTGTTCCATGTTTTGATTCGTATTTATAAATCAGACTTTTGCTATTGTTCTTATTAAATTTCATGTTCTATATTAGTGCTATGAACTGTTAAAATAATTGTTTAGTAATGGAAAAGTTAATTAAAATGGCTTGCCTAGCTACCACGAGTAGGCGCCATCACGATCCCAATGGTGGGAAATTTGGGTCGTGAGAATAGGAATCATAACCAAGTCATGAAAGATACAACTAAATCAAGATATTCATAGTTTAAAGACTCACGCTCATGCTAGACACCAACGTATATATACCTATCACCATGCCTATATGTCGCACTCGACAACTACCACATAGAAAATGACTCAACTCCTAATCTCTCAAGTTAAGGTTAGACCAAAAACTTACCTCAAACTTCCAAGGTCAACTCAATCCTTAACAACATCCTTTATTATCGAATTTGGCTCCCAATCGTTCGTATTGTTAAGACCCGACTCGTCATTGCATGTGTTACCACCTCGTTTCCCCTGTTTATTGCTTCTTCATGTTTCATTGTTGGCATTTGGTGATTTAGAGTTCAATTGGTTTTGTTTTGGTAGAAAATGAGACATTTAGTATCTTTAAGGAAGGCCCATATTGAAAAGGTCAACCAGATATTGACTAATGAGTTAGAGGGTTCGGATGAGATTTTTGACGATTCGGTTAGCTTCAAAGGATGATTTGCGGCTTAGGAGCGAGATCGGAATAGATTTTGGAGGTCCGGTGTAGAATTATGCTTGAATAGCCTAACCCCGGTAAAGTAGTGACGAGGCTATACTGGACACCATATAAACCTGTGTAGTTATAAATATATAGCAGAAATCAAATACAAGGCAATTAACAACATGGGTGGGGGAATATGCTATGGGGAGATACAATATTAACAGCAATCAAGAGTAACAAGCTAAAACAGTTACATTCACCATAAACAGAGGACCAATACTTAATATAACCACATTTTTATCAATAACTATTGTGACATGAAACCTAGTCCACAATTTACCATTATTGTGGCATGCAACCCGATCTACAAATATCACAGTTGCGGCGTGCAATCTGACCCATATCATTTATCATTTATCAGTGTTGCGGCGCATAACCTGTCATGACCCCAAACCCGATTGTGATGCTGGCCAGTACATTATTAGGCAAGCCCGACCATTAACCATATATTCAACCCAATTGGCAACCAATATTTGATAAGTAAAACTATAACATTAAGCAATTAAAGAAGATACAGAAATAACAATACGAATACCGATGTTTAGCAAAACATAACATATAGCCCAACCCTGGACCTGGTGTCACGAATATGAGCCTCTATAGAATAGAATAATATCCTACTACATAATCTGTCTAAATGTCTGAAAGTGCAGAAAATAAAAGACAAAGATAGCAGGAAGAGTCAACGGTTGCGAATGCCATGCAGCTACCTCAACTCTCCCGAATAAGCAAGGCTACTGATCATTAAATGTCTACTCAACCTGTGAAGAAGGACCTGGATCGCACACATGGTGTAGGGAGTAATGTGAGTACTTCCAACTCAGTGGTAATAAAAATGAATAACAATTGAAAGTATAAAATCCCAAAAGGGCACAGATAATGCTATCTCAAGTAGTAAACCAAATAAAAAGTAGAAATCCATGAAAACATAGCAAGACATTCTCTTTTAAAGGAATCAATTAAATAAGAATACGCAAGTAGGGTCAGCCATTGTTACCTGACCAAAGCGTGTTTCAGTGTCATTGTTAGCACTAGTCAGTCATTGTTACCTGACTGGTCATTCATTATTACCTGATCGAAACATATATGGCAGTGTCATTGTTACCACTGTCCATTTCAAAGGGTTACCCTGCGCTCATGGTTGGTGTGCAGACTCTCGAGGAGCTCCTATAGCCCAAGCACTATAAACAAGGACTTAAAGCCTAAATAATATCAATACGAGGACTGAAAGCCTGCTCACAATACACTTGAGGTCTGAAAGCCTCCTCATATAACACTCAACGCTTGAAATCCCCCCACACATCACTTCTTATGCCCCTAACATGTGGCCCTCGGCCTCAAACAGTCCAAAAATAGTCAAAAAGCCCCTCGGGCATCAGTAAAAAAATAATGCTTAGCTCAAACAATAGTTCAAATATCAGTTAAGACTCCAATTTTGAGTAAAATATAGTTGAGTTCATGAAACAGTATAAATCACATGGACTGAGTTCAAATAATATTTCAAATAGTGAGGAAAATAGTGATGATAGTTCATAAATAGTTCAAACAATCGGTAATAATCCCCAAGTATGGCAATGAGCCCAAGTCATAATGATAACAACAAATCATTTACAAATACGCGGTAAAAACTAACAACCGGGACAGACCACTCACGATCCCCAATGGTGCTCTACCACACGCTCAGGTCCAGCATGCAAGCCACCTCAATACAACACTAAGATGTGCAAATCCAGGGTTTTAAACCCTCAGAAAATCATTCACAAGTATAACTCACCTCTAGCCGACCGATAATCTAGCTCGCCAAGCCTTTCCCTCTCGAATCTACCTACTCGCATATAGAATCTAATCAAAACAATAAGGGATACGTCACAATAGGCCAATAAACCATAACCCAACCGAAAAAACCCAAAACATAACAAAACCCATGAAGTTGGCAAAAACCAAGCCCCGGGCTCACTTCTCGACAAATTATAAAATCCACATCTTTGGAATCCTCGTCTCACCACGAGTCTGTACATATATAATACACAAGAATCAAAGTCCATTTGACCCTTCAAATTATCAATTTAAACTCTCCTAGGCTTCAAGCCCTAACCTCCTTTTTTACCATTTGATTCCTTATTTTCATTGTTTAATCCTTGTTTTTATACCATAACAACATTATTCAAGGCTAAAAATTCATACGTGATGGAATCTCCCTCGAAATCTCTCCAAATCACCTAAAATCGCCTCTTCCCAAAGTCCCAAAATATTTTCTAACTTCTGAAATTTGATACCACTATTTCATTAAACCCTTCTGCATTTTTTCGCTTCTGCGGTCCCGCTACCGCTTTTACGGGACAGCTTCTGCGGCCATTTGACCACTTCTGCGGGTTTAATTAAACCCATTGGTGCCGCTTCTGCGGTCTTAAACCGCTTATGTAGTTGCTTCCTCTGCGATCCCATTGATCGCTTCTGCGGTCTCTACTATATCCCCATGACCGCTTCTGCAGTCGCTTACCGCATATGTGGTGTCCGATTTTGCGGAAAAGCTTTCGATTATGCGGAAAATGCCAGCCTTCTGCAGGATCACTTTTGTGACCAAATAGCCGCATCTACGGAACCGCTTCTGCGGTCCTTTTTTCGCAGATGCTGAAATACCAGGAGCCAAAAATATCAAACCTGCTACAAGCTTCAAAAATTCCCGCTTAACCACTCGAAATCACCCCGAGGCCCCCAGGACCTCAACTAAAAGCACCAATACATCCAACAACCTTATATCAACTTTTTCCAATCCTCAAAAAAATGTCAAACAACGCTAAAAACAATAAATTACATAGGATTCAAGCCTAGTTTTCGTCAAAACTTCTAAATCGTGCATTCAATCAAGAACCCGACCAAACAACGTCCAAATGATCTAAAAGTTTGCAGACACATCCAAAATCCCCCAACGAAGCTACTACAACCCTAGGAATTCCATTTTGACCCTCGGATCAAAATATCACCTACCAACCAGAATTTGCCAAAATTCCAACTTCGCTAACTCAATCCTAATTCTACACCGGACCTCTAAATGCGATTCTGATCGCACTCCTAAGTTACAACCATCACCCGAAGCTAACCGAACCAACGAAATTCACATCCGAGACCTCTAACCACATAGTCAACTTTTGGTTGACTTTTATACAACATCCTTCCTTCTAAGAGGCTAATTGCCTCATTTTCATCCAGAACCAACCCCACTCTATCCGATTAACTCTAATATCGATATTGAAACATGAAGCAACACAATAATGGGGAAACGGGGCGGTAAATCACATGACAATGGGTTGGATCATCACATCCTCCCCAACTTAACCAAACGCTCATCCTCGAGCGGGTCAAGAAACATACCTATACCTGGAGTCTCAAACAAGTGAGGATATATGCTGCGCATCTCCCGCTCGGTCACCCAAGTGGCTTCCTCCACGGGCCGACCTCTCCATTACACCTTCACTAAAGCAATGTCCTTAGACCTAAACTTTCGAACCTGTCGACCCAAAATAGCCATCGGCTCCACATCATAAGTCAAATCATCATCCAGCTACACTGTATTGATGTAAGGCCTCGTAAACATTTTTTGATTTAAACCTAGTAGCCCGTGGAGTCATGGTCCGAATAATGTGTTAGGAATGTGTATAATTTGCCGCGGTTCGGATCCTTGGTAGTGATCTAAGCTTTAAAAACTGAAGGAATAAATCTTTCCAGAAAATGTCAATTCTACGGTCAAGAATGCGATTGCAGATCTGCTATGCGGACCACATTCCTACCGTAGAGTGTAACAAAATATTTTACAAAATAGGTGCTGAAAATGTGATCAAATATGCGATCGCATAACGAAAATGTGGACCGCAAAACCATCGCATAATTTCTTAAGTATTTTTGAAGGTCAATTCTGCGGTGCATTGTGTGACTGCAGAACATGAATACGGACAACATTCTGGTCGCATCTCATAATAGAACTAGTGATTTTTGGGAGCAATTCTGCGGTCCAGTATGCGGACCGCATGTTGATTCTGCGATAGAAGATGCAACCGCAGATTTGACTTGGCCCAGATGTTTCTAAAATTTTAACCCGATCCCTTCTTTAATAAAACACCCCACAACTTCATTTCTTCATATTTTCTTAGCAAAACAAGAGAGAGGAAAGATAGATTCTTGAGAGAGAAACCTAACAATCTTCAAAGATCGTTTTCTAATCGCTTGGTCCGGGAAATCGTAGGGCAAGTGTCTTCTTCCCTAAATTCTAAAGGTAAAAATAAACCCTAGCCAATTTCCTTGATTTTTAGTTCAAAAGGGAAAGAAAGATTTTCTTTCATTAGGTTTTGAAAATAGAAATTTAACACTCATGCATGTTCGTTAAATTTGAAATTTAGTAAAAATGAGTAGGTAGGAGTAAGAATTTGCAAAAGCGGAGTTGGAAATATAAGATAACATGGGTGAACTTAAATTAGGAGATTGAAGGAAGTAAATTTGACTCCATGTATGCATGGCTAATTTTGATCCTTGTGAAATCGCCCTTATGTGTACAATTCATTTGATATGTCACAATTATGAGAATTGTTGTGTAATTCTTTGATTTAGTTGTTGGGTGTTCAATTGGTTAACTATGTGTTGTGTGGTATGAGATATGAACCGAATGATTGAAAAAGGAAATCATAATTGGTAACAATTGAGGACAATAGTAGTGATGACATACTTGGCTTCTTGTGGAGAACTAATGAAACAACTCGATTGTTGATGAACTGTTGAACATAATGGGATTGATACTCTCGGATATGGAAACATTGTAACCTTGTTGTGGTACCAACTTGAAAAGTATTTGGAAAACATGAACAAATTTGTAAGTTACTTATTGCCATTGTTTGTAATTCTTTTTTGCAGTGTCATTGTTTGTTGTTTGTGATTGTTATGATTTGAAACTGTACGGTGGGATTGGGTTGCACACCGCAACACGAAGTAATAAGGTGTGGTTTAGGGTGATAAGGGTGGCCGAGGTAATAAGGGTGGAATGCGATCGAAATCTCCATTGAAATTGATAGGAATACGATTATTAAAGGGGACAGCAGGAGAGTTTGCAACCAGTGGGGCGCTGATTGCCCCTTTGTTTGATTTGATTGTGCTTTTTGTGTATGTTAGGTTGTTGTGTTCCTGGTTGATCTCTATTTGTACATGGGCTGAGGACTACTTGAAACAAAGTAAGTGTGGGAACGTGATTGGCTCACTTCATTATTTCTTGGTGTATCTACTGGTTGTTTTATTATCGTAATTTATTTGTTTACGTCTTGAGCTTACATGGGATAAAGCTTGTCCATACATACCAATACAATTCCAATGTACTGACGTCCTTTTTGTCGGGGATGCTACATTCGTGTTACTTCAGCTCATCGGCAGTAGCACTCCCCATCTTCCACTGGCCGTTTTAGTGAGCCCCCTTTCCTCTTGGGCCCCTGCGTGGCTCATGCCACTTCAATTTTGGATTTTTATTTTGATTTTTCTAAGGTATAGTCGGAGCCTTGTTACCGGCAAGTATTGTATCATCCTTTTGTATCTTAGAGGCTCTGTAGACAGTAAACTGTGGGATTATGGTCTTATGTAAATATATGTCGGGCGTTGTAAATTGTAAACTTGTTAAGAAACTAAGCGTGTTGTTATGTTTGTTAAAACTGTTATTTCAATTATGAGTTGGTTAATTCTTTGGTTTATAACAATGAACAATACAGGGGTAACATGTAGTTTAGAAATAGCACCCAGGTCCGCTTGACTGGGGCTACCCGGTCAAGCGCCGGTCATGTCCCTCGAATTGGGACGTGACAAACTTGGTATCAGAGCCTAAGGTTTTAAATTGTCCTAGGATGTCTCGGAGCCATGTCTAGTAGTGCCCTTCTTATCGGTGTGTTGTCGACTACATCTATAAGTAGGGGGCTGCCTGGACATTTAGGAATTTACCCATTTCTTTCTTATTCTATATCGTGCAGTAAAGCGAAAAGTGGAAGTATTTATGTCTAATTCATGTCTTGTTCCAAAAGTTTCAGAATATGGCGCCTAAGAAGAGAGCTAAAATCGGCCTTGGGGCCAATGCCACCCCAACTGTGGTTGTGAATCATATACCTGATACCGTGGGTGAGAATGACTCACCGGTCTTGAATCTGCCCAGTCCATCTATTCCAGACCCAAGGTAAAAATAAACCCTAGCCATTTTCCTTGATTTTCAGTTCTAAACAGAAAGAAAGATTTTCATGCATTATCTTTTGAAAATAGAAATTTAACACTCATGCATGTTCGTTAAATTTGAAATTTAGTAAAAATGAGTGGGTAGGAGTAAGAATTTGCGAAAACGGAGTTGGAAACATAAGATAACATGGGTGAACTTAAATTAGGAGATTGAAGGAAGTAAATTTGACTCCAGGTATGTATGGCTAATTTAGATCCTTATGAAATCGCCCTTATGTGTACAATTCATTTGGTATGTCACAGTTTTGAGAATTGTTGTGTAATTCTTTGATTTAGTTGTTGGGTGTTCAATTGGTTAACTATGTGTTGTGTGGTATGAGATATGAACCGACTGGCGGAAAAAGGAAATCATAATTGGTAACAATTGAGGACAATAGTAGTGATAGCATACTTGGCTTCTTGTGGAGAACTAATGAAACAACTCGATTGTTGATGAACTGTTGAACATAATGGGATTGGTACTCTCGGATATGGAAACATTGTAACCTTGTTGTGGTACCAGCTTGAAAAGTATTTGGAAAACATGTACCAATTCGTAAGTTGCTTATTGCCATTATTTGTAATTCTTTGTGCAGTGTCATTGTTTGTTGTTTGTGATTGCTATGATTTGAAACTGTACGGTGGATTGGGTTGTGCACCGCAACACGAAGTAATAAGGTGTGGGTTAGGGTGATAAGGGTAGCCGAGGTAATAAGGGTGGAAAGCGATCGAAATCTCCATTGAAATTAATATGAATACAATTATTAAAGGGGGCAGCAGGAGAGTTTGCAACATGTGGGGCGTTGATTGCCCCTTTATTTGATTTGATTGTGCTTTTTGTGTATGTTTGGTTGTTGTCTTCCTGGTTGATCTCTATTTGTACATGGGCTGAGGACTACCTGAAACAAAGTAAGTGTGGGAACGTGATTAGCTCACTTCATTATTTCTTGGTGTATCTGTTGGTTGTTTTATTATCGTAATTTATTTGTTTACGTCTTGAGCTTACATAGGACAAAGATTGTCCATACATACCAGTACAATTCCAATGTACTAACGTCCTACATTCGTGTTATGGTTGTAGGTTGAACCGTAGCAGGTACTTTAGCTCCTCGGCAGTAGCACTCCCCATCTTCCACTGGCCGTTTTAATGAGCCCCCTTTGCTCTCGGGGCCCTGCGTGGTTCATGCCACTTCAATTTTGGATTTTTATTTTGATTTTTCTAAGGTATAGTCGGAGCCTTGTTACTAGCAAGTATTGTATCATCCTTTTGTATCTTAGAGGCTCTGTAGACAGTTAACTGTGGGATTATGGTCTTATGTAAATATATGTCGGGCGTTGTAAATTATAAACTTGTTAAGAAACTAAGTGTGTTGTTATGTTTGTTAAAACTGTTATTTCAACTATGAGTTGGTTAATTCATTGGTTTATAAGTAATGAAAAATACAGGGGTAACATGTAGTTTAGAAATGGCACCCAGGTCCGCTTGACGGGGGCTACTCGGTCAAGCGCCGGTCATGTCCCTCGAATTGGGGAGTGAAAAACTTGGTATTAGAGCCTAAGGTTTTAAATTGTCCTAGGATGTCTCGGAGCCATGTCTAGTAGTGCCCTTCTTATCGGTGTGTTGTCGACCACATCTATAAGTAGGGGGCTGCATGGATATTTAGGAATTTACCCATTTCTGTTTTATTCTATATCGTGCGGTAAAGCGAAAAGTGGAAGTATTTATGTCTAATTCGTATCTTGATCCAAAAGTTTTAGAATACGGCGCTTAAGAATGAAGCTAAACTCGGCCTTGGGGCTAATGCCACCCCTACTGTGGTTGTGAATCATATACCTGATACCGTGGGTGAGAATAACTCACCGGTCTTGAATCTGCCCAGTCCATCTATTCCAGACCCAAGTGTTCCTGTTTCGGTTGCGGTAGAGGGTGCCACCATCCCTCTTGCCAATATTCCTGATTCTAATATAGTTCCAACTTCTGGTTCCGGTATTTCTAATGAGGATCTTTGAGGAGCCATCCACATGTTGACCCAGTTAGTGGCCGCCCAAGCCCAGAGCTCTCATGATGCACATGCATCCTCTAGCGGACAGGGAGATTCCTCCGGTTCTAGAGTCCACCAGTTCCTGCGATTGGCCACTCCAGAATTCTCAAGCACATACATAGAGGCCGATCCACAAGATTTCCTTGATGAGATATATAAGACTCTCAGAGTGATGAAGGCTACAGATATTGAGGGGGTAGAGTTGGCTTCATACAGGCTGAAGGGAGTGGCGCATTCGTGGTTTGAGATGTGGGAGGATTCCCGTGAGGAGGGGAGACCTCCGGCTAGATGGGATGAGTTTGTAGATGCCTTCATGGACCACTTCTTGTCTGCTGAGACAATGTCAGCCTGTGCAACTGAGTTCGAGGTTCTCAAACAGGGCAGTATGAGCGTTTGGGAGTACCACATAGAGTTTGTGAGATTGTCCAAGTATGCTCCTTAGTTAGTGTCGACCATGGATGCTCGAGTTCGACGGTTTGTTCAGGGTCTTAGTATTTTGGTGGTAAAATGAGGCTGCCACAGCAGCTTTGTACTCAGATATGAATTATGGGAAGATTGTGGGATTTTCTCAGGCCACAGAGGCTAGGAAGTTGAAGATTCATGCGGAAAGGGAAAGTAGCGGCAGGGCCTGGTCAATAGGTCATTCAGGGAGACTAGTTCCAGGGAGAGGTTCATCAGGGCCATCCGAGTCATATGCTCAGTCCTCAGTGAGTGCACCGCCATATGTGCACAGTTATCAGCAGAGCAGTCATTCGAGACCAGGTTCAGACAGTAGGAGGTCCCGCTAGTCTGGTCGTCCAGGAGTGAGGTCCAAGCAGTAGGGGAGACATACATGCCCCAAATATGGTATATTCCATGCAGAGACTTTCTTTTGGATATTTCGATATGTTATAGATACGGGGTGAGAGGTCACATCCAGCGGGACTGCCATGCACCCAGTCTGGGTATGGGTAGGGGGTCTGCTCAGTCATCTGGTTCTTCGGTTGCTACATCATCAGTGCGTCCTCCAGCTCCAACAGGGCGTGGTGCAGCTAGGGGTGGAGCTCATGGTAGGGGTGGACCTAGACGGTTCTATGCTTTGTGTGGCCGCCAGAGTGCTGAGGCTTCTCCAGATGTTATTACGGGTATCTTGTCTGTTTAGGTTATTGATTGTTATGCTCTTATTGATCCGGGTCCTCTTTGTCTTATGTCACCCTATTCATCGTTTCAAGTTTTTGGATAGAACGCGAACAACTTTATGAGTCATTCTCTGTATTGACTCTGGTTGGTGATTCTATTACAACCTCACGAGTTTATAGGGATTGTATTGTTACGGTGAGTGGTCGTGTTACTACGGTCGATCTTATTGAGCTTGAGATGGTAGATTTTGATGTAATCATAGGGATGGATTGGCTTTATTTGTGCTTTGCCAAGCTTGACTATCGAACGAGAGTCATGAGGCTCGAGTTCCCTAACGAGCCAGTTATTGAATGGAAAGGAAATGGTGTGGTGCTGAATGGTAAGTTTATTTCCTACCTTAAGGCTTCAAAGATAGTTAAGAAGGGGTGTATCTATCATTTGTTCTGGGTAACAGACACCACCTCAGATGTGTCAACCCTCGAGTCCGTGCCAGTTGTGAATGAGTTTCCTGAAGTGTTTTTGGATGAGCTTCTAGGGATCCCGCCATATAGGGATTTTGATTTTGGGATTGATGTATTGCCAGATACTCAGCCAATATCATTTCCACCATACAGAATGGCACCAGCAGAGTTAAGGGAGTTAAAAGAGCAGCTGAGGGATTTATTAAAAAAGGGGTTCATACGACCTAGTGTGTCGCCGTGGGGTGCTCCGATTCTTTTTGTCAGAAAGAAGGATGGACCCACTTCGGATGTGCATTGATTATCGACAACTTAACAAAGTCACCATCAAGAATAAATATCCTTTGCCTCAGGTAGATGATTTGTTTGACCAGTTCCAAGGAGCAGAGTGTTTCTCCAAAATTGATCTACGGTCCGGGTACCACCAGTTAAAGATCAGAGTATAGGATATTCCGAAGACCTCCTTCAGAACTCGCTATGGTCACTTTGAATTTTTGGTCATGTATTTTGGGCTAACCAATGCCCCGACAACTTTCATGGACCTTATGAATAAGGTTTTCAAGCCATTCTAGATTCCTTTGTGATTGTATTCATTGACAACATTCTCATTTACTCATAGAGCAGGGAGGATCATGCCATTCACCTCAGAGAAGCATTGCAGACCCTTCATCAGCACCAATTGTATGCTAAGTTTTCAAAATATGAATTTTGGTTGGAGTCCGTAGCCTTCCTGGGTCATGTTATTTTTAGTAAAGGGATTCAGGTAGATCCTCAGAAGATTGCAGCAGTGAAGGATTGGCCTAGACCCACGACCCCGACAGGGATTCGCAGCTTCTTGGGTTTGGCAGGGTACTATTAGAGGTTTGTGGAGGGGTTCTAAACCCTCGCTTCCCCATTGACTATATTGACACAAAAGGGAGTTAAGTTCCAGTGGTCCGACGCTTGTGAGAAAAGTTTTCAGGAATTGAAGTCAAGGTTGACCTCGGTACCAGTATTGTCCTTGCGAGAAGGCACAGAGGGGTTTGTGGTTTATTGTGATGCCTCCAGGGTAGGTTTGGGGTGTGTATTGATGTAGCACGGGAAGGTCATAGCTTATGCTTCCAGGCAACTCAAGAATCATGAAAATAATTATCCGACGCATGATTTGGAGCTTGCAGCAGTTGTGTTTGCTTTTAAAATATGGCGGCACTATCTTTATGGAGTTCACGTAGATGTGTATTCAAACCGCAAGATCCTCTAGTATTTATTCGAACAGAAGGAACTGAATCTGAGGCAGTGCCGGTGATTAGAATTGCTCAAGGATTATGATATGAACATATTGTACCATCCAGGGAAGGCAAATATGGTGGCTGACGCTCTTAGTCAAAAATCCATGGATAGTTTGGCTCGTTTGGGGGTGAATCAGAGACCCCTGGCTTGGGAGGTTTACCAATTGGCCAGTATGGGGGTTCGCATCTCAGCATCAGACAATGGGAATTTTATTGTGCATAATGGAGCAGAATCATCACTGGTGGCAGAAATCAAGGAAAAGAAGTTTATGGATCGAGCATTGGCTCGGATGACGGAAGTAGTTGTGAATAACAAAACTTTGGCATTTTCACTCAGCAGCGAGGATGGCGTATTGCGGTGTCAAGGTAGGCTTTGTGTCTCGGATATGGATGAGCTTCGGGAGAGAGTAATGGCAGAGGCTCATATTTCCAGGTATTCCTTGCACCCAGGTTCTACAAAAATGTATCATGACCTTAAGGAGGTTTATTGGTGGAACGGTATGAAAAGGGATGTGGCGAACTTAGTATCTTAATGCCCGAACTATCAGCAAGTGAAGGCCGATCATCAGCGGCCTGGTGGATTAACTCAGCTTATAGAAATACCAATGTGGAAATGGGAGATGATCAATATGGATTTCGTGGTAGGATTACCTCGCACTCAGTGTAAGTTCGACTCAATATGGGTGATAGTGGATCGACTCATCAAATCAGATCATTTCCTGCTAGTCAAGTCCACTAATATTGCGGGGCAATATGCTAAGTTGTACATCAAAGAGATAGTAAGGCTTCATGGCACTCCATTTTCTATTATCTCCATTCACGGGGCTCAGTTCACAGCTAATTTTTGGAAGAAATTTCAGCAAGGTTTGGGAAATCAGGTGAATCTCAGCACAGCTTTCCATCCGCAGACCGACAGTCAGGCCGAGTAGATTATTCTGACGGTTGAAGACATGTTGCGAGCTTGTGTTTTGGATTTCAAAGGTAATTGGGATGAACACGCTTGAAGACATGTTGAGAGCTTGTGTTTTGGATTTCAAAGGTAATTGGTATGAACACTTACCACTTATAGAATTTGCTTATAATAACAGCTTTCATGCTAGCATTCAGATGGCCACGTTTGAGGCATTGTACGGGAGAAGGTATAGGTCACCAATTGGGTGGTTTGAGGTAGGTGAAGCGGAATTGCTAGGGCCAGATCTTGTGTACCAAGCTATGGAAAAAGTTAAGGTTATTCAGGAGAGGATGAAAACAGCACAGAGTCGCCAAAAATCATGTGTGAACGTTCGCCGAAGAGATTTAGAGTTTCAAGTCGATGATTGGGTGTTCTTGAGGGTATCTCCTATGAAGGGAGTCATGCAATTCGGGAAGAAACAGAAGTTGAATCCTAGGTATGTCGGGCCGTATCGGATCGTTCAAAGGATTGGGCAAGTTGCTTATAGACTGGAGTTGCCTCCAGAAATGTCATCAGTGCACTCGGTGTTCCATGTGTCCATGTTGAAGAAAGTGATTGGAGATCCATCCACCATCGTGCCAGTCGAGGCTATCGAGGTTAATAAATATTTGTCATATAAAGAAGTTCCAGTTGCCATCCTTGATAGGCAAGTTCGTAAGTTGAGAAATAAGGAAGTTGCCTCTGTTAAAGTGTTGTGGCGAAGTCAACAGGTTGAGGAGGCCACATGGGAAGCAGAAAAAGAAATGAAGGAAAAATATCCCCATTTGTTTGATCAAGATTAGAAGAAATTAGGTGACCTTTCTATCTTTGAAACAACTATCATTTTTCCCAAATTGCTTCCTTCTTAATGTTAGTGAAGTTTCTTTAATTTTACAAGTATTATATGTGTTGTTATTACTTTAGGTCACTTGAACCTTCCTTGATAAATGAAAGCCTTATAAGGACTCATGTTTTAAATAAACAACTAATGGTAAGTGTAGATTGATAATTGTTTGTTTATGTGTATATGGTGTGTTGAGATGGTTAAATAAGTTAGGACTCATTGAAGTGGCTAGTTGTGTGTAAAATGTAACAATGTAATAGAATATGTGCAATTGTTGAGGTGATGAATTGTGTACAATCTGTAGAAAATGTTGTAAATATGTGTTGTTGTTTGGGAATGTGTTTTGGGGGCTCTATGACAGGTGGATGTGTCCATAATACAAGGAAACTCTGGCAAATGTTTTCTAAAATATGAAGAGTTAGTGAAAATTTTGACAATTTGCATATCATGTCTTTTAAAACCGATTGATTTTAAAAATCCTCATTCGAGGTCGAATGATTTTAAGGGGGGAGTATGTAAGGCCCCGTAAAATATTTGTGCTTAAAACCTAGTAGCCCGTGGAGTCATGGTCCGAATAATGTGTTAGGAATGTGTAGAATTCTTTGCGGCAGCTTGCAAGCCGCGGTTCGGATCCTTGGTAGTGATCTAAGCTTTAAAAACCGAAGGAATAAAGTTTTTCAGAAATGTCAATTCTACGGTCAAGAATGCAGTCGCATATCTACTATACGGACCGCATTCTTACCGCAAGAGTGTAACAGAATATTTTCCAAAATTGGTGTTGAAAATGCATTCAAATTTGCGATCGCATAATGAAAATGCTGACCGCAAAACCATCGCATAATTTCTTAAGGACTTTTGAAGGTCAATTCTGCGTGCATTATGCGACCGCAAAACATGAATGCGGACTGCATTCTAGTCGTATATCATAACAGAACATGTGATTTTTGGGAGCAATTCTGCGGTCTATTATGCAGAGCGCATGTTGATTCTGTGATCGTAGATGCGATCTCAGATTTGACTCGGCCCACATTTTTCTAAAATTTTAACCCGATCCCTTCTTTAATAAAACACCCCACAACTTCATTTCTTCATATTTTCTTAGCAAAACAAGAGAGAGGAAAGAGATATTCTTGAGAGAGAAACCTAACAATCTTCAAAGATCGTTTTCTAATCTCTTGGTCCGGGAAATCTTAGGGCAAGTGTCTTCTTCCCCAAATTCTAAAGGTAAAAAAAACCCTAGCCATTTTTCCTTGATTTTTAGTTCTAAAGGGAAAGAAAGATTTTCATGCATTAGCTTTTGAAAATAGAAATTTAACACTCATGCATGTTCATGAAATTTGAAATTTAGTAAAAAGGTGTGGGTAGGAGTAAGAATTTACAAAAGCGGAGTTGGAAACATAAGATAACTTGTGTGAACTTTAAGTAGGAGATTGAAGGAAGCAAATTCGACTCTAGGTATGTATGGCTAACTTTGATCCTTGTGAAATCACCCTTATGTGTACAATTCATTTGGTATGTGACCGTTATGAGAATTGTTGTGTAATTCTTTGATTTAGTTGTTGGGTGTTCAATTGGTTAACTATGTGTTGCGTGGTATGAGATATGAACCAAATGATGGAAAACGGAAATCATAATTGGTAACAATTGAGACAATAATAGTGATGGCATACTTGGCTTCTTGTGGAGAACTAATGAAACAACTCGATTGTTGATGAACTGTTGAACATAATGGGATTGGTACTCTTGGATATGGAAACATTGTAACCTTGTTGTGGTACTGGCTTGAAAAGTATTTGGAAAACATGAACCAATTCGTAAGTTGCTTATTGCCATTGTTTGTAATTCTTTGTGCAGTGTCATTGTTTGTTGTTTGTGATTGTTGTGATTTGAAACTGTACGGTGGGATCGAGTTGTGCGCCACAACATGAAGTAATAAGGTGTGGGTTGGGGTTATAAGGGTGGCCGAGGTAATAAGGGTGGAAAGCGATCGAAATCGCCATTGAAATTGAAATGAATACAATTGAGAAATCATTGATGTGAAATTGTGAAAGGGGACATCAGGAGAGTTTGCAACCTGTGGGGCACTGATTGCCCCTTTGTTTGATTTTATTGTGCTTTCCGTGTATGTTTGGTTGTTGTCTTCCTGGTTGATATCTATTTGTACAAGGGCCGAGGACTACTTGAAACAAAGTAAGTGTGGAAACGCGATTGGCTCGCTTCATTATTTTCTTATCGTAATTTATTTGTTTACGGCTTGAACTTAATTGGGAAAAAGCTTGTCCAGACATACCAGTACAATTCTAGTGTAGTGACGTCCCTTTGGCTGGGTCGCTACATTCGTGTTATGATTGTAAGTGGATCTATAGTAGGTACTTCAGCTCATCGGCAGTAGCACTCCCCATCTTCCACTGGCCGTTTTTGGTGAGCCCTCTTTCCTCTCAGGGCTCATGCCACTTCTATTTTGAATTTTTATTTTGATTTTGTGTAAGGTATAGCCGGAGCCTTGTTACCGGCAAGTATTGTATCATCCTTTTGTATCTTAGAGGCTCTGTAGACAGTAAACTGTTGGATTATGGTCTTATGTAAATATATGTCTGGAGTTGTAAATTGTAAATTTGATAAGAAACTAAGTGTGTTGTTATGTTTTCTAAAAGTGTGATTTCAATTATGAATTAATTAATTCTTTGGTTTATAATTAATGAATAATACAGGGGTAACACGTGGGTTAGAAAAGGCACCCAGGTCCGCTTAACAGGGGCTACACGGTAAGGCGCAGGTCATGTCCCTCAATTTGGGGCGTGACAACTGAAGTCCAACACATGAGACGGGTCCCCAACATACTTCCGGAGAATAGAGAAATGGAATACCGGATGCACACTAGACAAGCTGGGTGAAAATCTATCTCATATGCCACCTCTCCAGTCCTCCTGTATATCTCAAAAGGCCCGATGTACCTCGGACTCAACTTCCCTTTCTTCCCGAACCGCATGACACCCTTCATGGGCGACACCTTCAACAAGACCTTCTCGCCTACCATATACAACACATCACGAATCTTCTGGTCCGCATAACGTTTTTGGCGCGACTGTGCTGTGCGATGCCTCTCTTGGATCAACTTCACCCTCTATAAAAAATCCTAAACCAGCTCAGTCCCCAACAATCTAGCCTCGCCGAGCTCGAACCGTCCAACAAGAGATATTCACCGCCTACCATACAATGACTCATACGGGGCCATCTGAATACTCGACTGATAACTGTTGTTGTAGTCAAACTCTGCAAGAGGCAAAAACTCATCCCGTGATCCTCCAAAATCAATAACACAGGCATGCAACATATCCTCCAAGATTTGAATAGTGCGCTCAGACTATCCGTCCGTCTAAGGATGGAATGTTGTGCTCAACTCCACCTGCATACACAGCTCCGGCTGAAATGTCCTCCAGAACTGAGAAGTGAACTGAGTACCTCTACTGAGCTAATAGACACTGGGACCCCATGTAACCTGACAATCTCCTGAATAAAGATCCCTGCCAACTGTTAAGATGAGTAAGTAGTACATGCTGGAACGAAGTGTGTGGACTTGGTCAGCCGATCCACAATCACCCAAACTGAATCAAACTTCCGCGAAGTCCGAGGCAGACCACTCACGAAATCAGTAGTAATCTACTCCCATTTTCACTCAAGAATAACCATACGCTGAAGAACACCGCCCGGTCTCTGATGCTCGTACTTGACCTGCTGACAGTTGAGACATCGAGCTACATAACTCACAATGTCCTTCTTCATACTCCTCTACCAGTAATGTTGTCTCAAGTCTTGATACATTTTTAGGACACCCGGATAAATGGAGTACCGCGAGCTGTGAGCCTCCTCTAGTATCAACTCTCGAAGTCCATCTACATTGGGCACGCAAATATGGCCCTGCATCCTCAACACACCATCACTATCAATAGTCACGTCCCGGCATCGTCGTGTTGAACCCTATTCTTGAGGACAAGCAAATGTTGATCAGTATACTGATGCTCTTTGGTGCGATCATATAAGGAGGACTGAGAAACAACGCAAGCCAACACCCGACCCGGCTCTGAAATATCTAATCTCACCATCTGATTGGCCAACTCCTGAACATCAACTGCGAAGGGCCTCTCCCAAACTAGAATATAAGCAAAGCTCCCCACACTAAACGTCTTCCAGCTCAAAACATCGGCCACTACATTGGCCTTCCCGGGATGATAAAATTTGGTAATGTCATAATCCTTAAGCAACTGAAGCCACCTCCGCTTTCTCAAATTAAGATCTTTCTGATTGAAGAGATGCTGAAGGCTACGATGATCCGTATACACCTCACAAGAAACACCATACAAGTAATGCCTCCAAATCTTCATAGCATGAACTATAGCTGCTAACTCTAAATAGTGCACAGGGTAGTTCTTCTCATGGGGCTTCAATTGACGAGAAGCATATGCAATAACTCTACTCTCCTACATCAGCACACATCATATGCCAACTCTCGAGGCATCACAATACATGGTGTATGAACCTGAAGCTGATGGAAATATCTATACTGGAGCCGTGGTCAAAGTTGTCTTAAGTTTCTGAAACCACTCATCACACTCATTGTACCACACAAATCACCCTTCTGAGTCAACTTGGTCAAGGGTGATGCAATAAAAGAAAATCCCTTAACAAACCGGTGATAATATCCTACCAACCCAAGGGAACGGCGAATCTTAGTGGCAGAGGTCAGTCTAGGACAACTTTGCACCACCTCTATTTTCTTTGGATCAACCTGTATACAATCACTAGACACCACGTGTCCCAGAAAAGCCACCGACCCAAGCTAGAACTCACACTTTGAGAACTTTGCATAAAGCATCTCCTCCCTCCACTTCTGCAATACCACTCTTAAATACTGAGCATGCTCCTCCTGGCTACAAGAGTATACCAGGATGTGATCAATAAACAAAATTACAAAGGAATCCAGATACGGCCGGAACACGCTGTTTATCAACTGCATGAACGTGGGTAGGGCGTTAGTCAGCCGAAAAGACATTACTAGATACTCAGAAAGCCCATATCTCATCCTGAAAGTAGTCTTCATAATATCATAATCTCGAATCTTCAGCTGGTGATAGTGTGAATGAAGATCAATCTTCGAGAATACCTTTGCTCCTTGGGGCAGATCAAACAAATCATGAATGCGCGGTAGAGGATACTTGTTCTTCACTATTACCTTGTTCAACTACCTGTAATCAATACACACCCTCATGGAGCCATCTTTCTTCTTCACAAACAAGACTAGTGCACCCCACGGTGACACACTCGACCGAATAAACCCCTTATCTAGGAGTTCCTGAAGTTGCTCCTTCAATTCCTTTAACTCAGTTGGTGTCACACAAGAGGGAGAAATAGAGATAGGCTGTGTGCCTGGCACCAAGTCAATACCGAAATCAATATTCCTGTTCGGCGGCATGCCCGGAAGGTCTGATGGAAACACATCCAAAAAATCCCTCAACATGGGAACATAATCAAGACTAGGAGTCTCAGCTCCAACATCTCTCACAAATGCCAAATATGATAAACATCCCTTCCCAACCATCCGCTGCACCTTTAAGAAAGAAATTACCCTGTTGGGCACATAATCAGTCATACCATGATACTCGATCCTCGAGATACCCGGCATAGCCAAAGTGACTGTCTTGGTGTGACAGTCTAGAATACTAGGCACGGAGATAGACAATTCTTGCCCAAAATAACATCAAAATCAACCATTCTCAATAGCAGCAAGACAGCTCGGGTCTCCAGGCCCCCAATAGTAACAAAAGAAGACTGATATACGTGGTCCACAATAATAGTATCGCCCACCAGGGTAGATACGTGCACAGGTAACGCAAGACACCATTGGGTCGTACCCAAATGGAGAGCAAAGTATGAAGATACATAGGAATAAGTGGAACCAGAATCAAATAAGATTGAGCCATCTCGGTGACAAACTGAAACAATACATGTGATGACAGTATCCGAGGCAATAGCATCTGACCGGCCCTGAAGAGCATAGAATCGAGCTTGACCACCTGATTGGCCTCCCCCTTGAAGGTGACCCCGAGATGCCCGACCCTCACCCCTAGCTGGCGAGGGGTGCTAAAGAAGATGGACAAGAAGATGGGGGTTGACCTCTCTGCTGAGACTAACTTCTGCGGCGCCGAGAACACTGCCTCTATATGTTCCCAAACTCCCCGCAATCATAAAAACTCCCATATGCTGGGGAATGGGACTGAAGGGAACCCCGCGTATCAGAATGACTGGCTCACGCACTCGATCTGGAGGAATCCTGAATAGAAGGGGCATGAGATCAATTCTGCATTGGAAGTGCACTAAGAGATGGCTGACTCTACTGATAGCCCTGATAACCCCGACCAGAAGACAAACCACGGTACTCTGAACGAGCTGGCTATGGAGACCTGATAGATCAACCACTGCTCTGCTGAACATGGCCTCTAGACTGAGCACCACTAAATATACATGATCCCCAAGGCCTCTCGGCCTCCCTCTCCTCTCTCTCCTGATGGTGAGTCGTCTCAATGTCACAAGCCATATCCATTGAATCCTCAAAGGTGTGGCTCTGGACCCTCTTTCGATTGATAAGAATATGAATGGGATAAATGAGCCCGTCTACAAAATGCCTGATCCACTCCTGATCAGTCAGAACCATCCATGGAGTATAGCAAGCTAACTGTGAGAATCACACCTCATACTACATCGCAGACATATCTCCCTGACGAAGCCACTCAAACTGCCTATGCAGCTCCTTTCTCTGCGACCGTGGTACCCACTTCTCTTAAAAAATAGTGGAGAACTCCCACCATGTCAAAGGTGCTGCACCTACCGGCCTACGTCGCTCATATGCCTCCCACCGTGTAAAGGCTACTCCTGAGAACTGAAAGGTAGTAAATGATACCCCGTTCGACTCTAAGATCCCTGCTGTCCGAAGCATACGTCAACACTTGTTGAGAAAATCATGGGCATCCTCGCCCGGAATACCAATGAATATCGGAGGTGAAAGCATGCTGAACCTCTCAAGACAATGATGTTCATCGTCTGGCATCACTAGAATCCCATCACCCTGAACTGGAGCAACCGTCTAAACTGGAGCCACTGGTTGGACTGGGGCAACTGGTGGGACTGGTGGGGCCTCTGGTGTCTGTAAACCTTGCACTACCTGCTCAGGAGTGCGAGCTACGGGGGTCTGATGACAACCCCCAAAATGAGATGTAGCTGCGGCAGTAGTGGCCGAGACTGCCTGAGCAAGGCCAGTGCAAACCTATAAAATCTGAGCTAGGGCCTCTTGAATACCCGTAATCACAATAGGCACAGCTGGAACCTCTACAATTGGAGGCTTATCTGGAGTGGGGGCAACTGGTAGGTCAATTGTTTTTGCCCCTGCTGCTCTGCCTCAACCACGACCACGACCACATCCACGCCCTCTAGTGGGTGGCAATGGTGGCCGTCCGCCACGTCCGGTAGCATGAGTTCTCGCCATCTGCGAGAGAATATAATATAGAAGTTTAGTTCTTGAAACAACAAAGTCACACGATAATAATTTCAAGAATTTGAAGTTTTCCTAAAGGTTCTGCAGCCTCTTGAGGATAAATACAGATGTCTCTGTACCGATCCGCGAGAATCTACCAAACCGGCTCATGATTTGCGAGACCGAGTAACCTAGGCTCTGATACCAACTTGTCACAACCTGCAAACCCAATCATGACGGCACCTAGTACACTACTAGGCAAGCCCGACCATTAACCATATATTCAGCCAGATTGGCAACCAATATTTGATAAGTGAAACTGTAAACATTAAGCCATTTAAAAAGATTCGGAAATACCAATATGAATATCAATGTTTTGCAAAACGTAACATATAGCCCAACCCCGGACCCAATATCATGAATATGAACCTCTACAGAATAGAATAATATCCTACCACATAATCTATCTAAATGTCTGGAGTGCGGAATATAAAAGACAAAGATAGGACGAAAGGTTAATGGCTGCGAACGCCATGCAGCTTCCTCAACTCTCCCGGATAAGCAAGCCTGCTGATCACTGAATGTCTACTTAACCTGTGAAGAAGGACCTAGATCTGCACATATGGTGCAGGGAGTAAAGTGAGTACTTCCAACTCAGTGGTAATCAAAATGAATAACAACTGAATGTACAAAATCCCAAAAGGGCACAGATAATGCTATCTCAAGCAGTAAACCAAATAAACAGTAGAAATCCACGAAAACATAGCAAGACATTCTCTTTGAAAGGAATCAATTAAACAAGAATACACAAGTAGGGTAAACCATTGTTACCTGACCAATCAACCATTGTTACCTGACCAAAGCATGTTTCAGTGTCATTGTTACCACTAGTCAGTCATTGTTACCTGACTGGTCAGTCATTGTTACACTACCAAAACATATATCACAATTTCAATGTTACCACTGTCAATTTCAAAGGAGTACCCGCGCTCACTGTGGGTGTGCAGACTCCGGAGGGGTTCCTACAGCCCAAGCACTATCAACAAGTCCTAAAAGCCTGAATAATATAAATACGAGGCCTAAACACCTGCTCACAATACACTCGAGGCCTAAAAGCCTCCTCTCATAACACTCAAGGTCTGAAAGACCCCACACATCACTCCTTATGCCCCTCACATGTGGCCTTCGGCCACAATCAGTCCAAAAATAGTCAAAAAGCCCCTCGGGCATCAATAAAACAATAATACTCAGCTAATACAATAGTTCAAATATCAGTTAAGACTCCAAGTTTGAGTAAAATATAGTTGAGTTCATCAAACAATGTAAATCACATGGACTGAGTTCAAACAATATTTCAAATACTGAGGGAAATAGCGATGATAATTCATAAAGAGTTCAAACAATTGCAATAAGCCCCAAGTATGGCAACGAGCCCAAGTCATAATGATAACAACAAATCATTTACAAATACATGGTAAAATCCAACAACCGAGATGGACCAAGTCACGATCCTCAATGGTGCTCTACTCCACGCTCAGGTCCAGCATGCATGTCACCTCAATACAACACTAAGATGTGCAAATTCAGGGTTTTAAACCCTTAGAATATCATTCACAAGTATTACTCACCTCTAGCCGGCCGATAATCTAGCTCGCCAAAGCATTCCCTCTCGAATCTACCTCCTCGCGTATAGAATCTGATCAAAACCATAAGGGATACGTCACAATAGGCCAATAAGCCATAACCCAATCAAAAAGGTTGAAAAATAACAAAAACCACAAAGTTGGCAAAACCCGAGCCCCGGGCCCACACCTCAAAAAATTAAAAAATTGACATCTTCGGAATCCTCGTCTCACCACGAGTCCGTACATATAAAATACAAAATAATCGGAGTCTATCTGGCCCTTCAAATTATCAATTTAAACTCTCTTAAGTTACAATCATCCCCCGAAGCTAACCAAACCACCGAATTCACATTCGAGCCCTCCAACCACATAGTCAACTTTAGGTTGACTTTTTACCACATCCTTCCTTCTAAGAGGCTAATTTCCTCATTTTCATCCAGAACCAACCCCACTCTATCTGATCAACTCTAATACCGATATGGAAACATGAAGCAACATAATAAGGGGAAACAGGGCGGTAACTCACGTGACGATGGGTCGGATCGTCACATCCTCCCCAACTAAAACAAACGTTCATCCTCGAGCGGGTCAAGTAACATACCTGGAGTCTCAAACAACTGAGGATATCTTCTCTGCATCTCCTGCTCGGTCTCCTAAGTTACCTACTCCACGGGACGACCTCTCCACTGCACCTTCACTGAAGCTATGTCGTTAGACCTTAACTTTCGAACTTGTCGACCCAAAATAGCCACCAGCTCTTTATCATAAGTCAAATCGTCAATCCAGCTGCACTGTACTGAAGTCCAACACATGAGATGGGTCCCCAACATACTTCCGGAGCATAGACACATAGAATACCGGATGCACACTAGACAAGTTGGGTGGCAAAGCTAGCTCATATGCCACCTCTCCAATCCTCCTAAGTATCTCAAAAGGCCTGATGAACCTCGGACTCAGCTTCCCTTTCTTCCTGAACTGCATGACACCCTTCATGGGCAACACCTTTAACAAGACCTTCTTGCCTCTATATACAACACATCACGAATCTCAGGTCCGTATAACTTTTCTGGCGCGATTGTGCTGTGCAAATCCTCTCCTGGATCAACTTCACCCTCTCTAAAGCATCCTGAACCATCTCAATCCCCAACAATCTAGCCTCGCCGGGCTTGAACTATCCAATAGGAGATCTACACCCCTACCATACAATGCCTCATATAGGGCCATCTGAATACTCGACTGATAACTGTTGTTGTAGGCAAACTCTGCAAGTGGCAATAACTCATCCCATGAACCTCTAAACTCAATAACATAGGCACGCAATATATCCTCCATTATTTGAATAGTGCACTCAGACTGTCCATCCGTCTGAGGATGGGATGTTGTGCTCAACTCTTCCTGCATACCCAGCTCCGGCTGAAATGCCCTCTAGAACTGAGAGGTCAACTAAGTACCTCTACCGAGATAATAGACACTGGGACCCCATATAACCTTACAATCTCCTGAATAAAGATCCCTGTCAACTATTTTGATGAGTAAGTAGTACATGCTGGAATGAAGTGCACGGACTTGGTCAGCCTATCCACAATCACCCAAACTAAATTAAACTTCTTCAAAGTCTAAGGGAGACCACTCACTAAATCCATAGTAATATGCTCCCATTTCCACTCAGGAATAACCATACGCTGAAGAACACTGCCCGGTCTCAGATGCTTGTACTTGACCTGCTGATAGTTGAGACATCGAGATACAACACTCACAATGTCCTTCTTCATCCACCTTAACTAGTAATGATGTCTCAAGTCCTGATACATCATTGCGGCACCCAGACGAATGGATTACTGCGAGCTGTGAGCCTCCTCTAGTATCAACTCTCGAAGTCCATCTATATTGGGCATGCAAATCCAGCCCAGCATCCTCAACACACCATTATTATCAATAGTCATGTCCCTGGCATCATTGTGCTGAACACTGTTCTTGAAGACAAGCAAATGTGGATCATTATACTAATGCTCTCTGATGCGATCGTATAAGGAGGACTAAGAAACAACGCAAGCCAACACCCGACTCGGCTCTGAAATATCCAATCTCACCATCTGATTGGCCAATGCCTGAACATCAACTGCGAAGGGCATCTCCCCAACTGGAATATAAGCTAAACTTCCCATACTGACCACCATTCGGCTCAAAGCATCGGCCACAACTTTGGCCTTCCCCAAATGATACAATATGGTAATGTCATAATCCTTAAGCAACTCAAGCCACCTCCGCTGTCTCAAATTAAGATCTTTCTATTTGAACAGATGCTGAAGGCTACGATGATCTGTATACACCTCACAAGAAACACCATACAAGTAGTGCCTCCAAATATTCAAAGCATGAATTATAGCTGCTAACTCTAAATTGTGCACATTGTAGTTCTTCTCATGGGGCTTCAACTAACGAGAAGCATATGCAATAACTCTACCCTCCTGCATCACCACACATCCTATGCCAACTCTCGAGGCATCACAATACACGGTGTAGGAACCTGAAGCTGATGGCAATATCTATACTAGAGCCGTGGTAAGCTGTCTTGAGCTTCTAAAAGCTCTCCTCACACTCCTCGGACCACACAAATGGAGCACCCTTCTAAGTCAACTTGGTCAAGGGTGATGCAATAGAAGAAAATCCCCGAACAAACCAGCGATAATATCGTGCCAACCCAAGGAAATTACGGATCTCAGTGGTTGAGGTCGGTCTAGGACAACTTTGCACTGCCTCTATCTTCTTCTGATCAACCTGTATACCATCACTAGACACCACGTGTCCCAGAAAAGCCACAGACCCAAGCCAGAACTCACACTTAGAGAATTTATCATAAAGATTCTCCTCCCCCAACCTCTGCATTACAACTCTTTAATGCTGAGTATGATCCTTCTAGCTACGAGAGTACACTAGGATGTCATCAATAAACACAATCACAAAGGAATCCAGATACGGCCAGAACACGCTGTTCATCAATTGCATGAACGCAACTGGGGCATTAGTCAGCCCAAAAGACATAACTATAAACTCAAAATGCCCATATCTTGTCCTGAAAGCCGTCTTCATAATATTAGAATCTCGAATAATCAGCTGGTGATAGTGTGAACGAAGATCAATCATCGAGAATAACCTCGCTCCCTGGAGCTGATGAAACAAATCATCAATACGTGGTAGATGATACTTGTTCTTCACTGTTACCTTGTTCAGTTGCCTGTAATAAATACATAACCTCATTGAGCCATCTTTCTTCTTGACAAACAAGACTGGTGCACCCCACGATGACACACTCACCCGAATGAACCCTTTATCTAGGAGTTCCTGAAGTTGCTCCTTCATTTCCTTTAACTCAGCTGGTGCCATACGATATGGAGCAATAGAGATAGACTGAGTGCCCAGCACCAGGTCAATACCGAAATCAATATCCCTTTTCGGCGGCATGCCCGACAGGTTCGATGGAACTACATCCAAAAAATCCCTCACAATTGGAACAGAATCAAGGCTGGGAGTCTCAGCTCCAACATCTCTCATAAATGCCAAATATGATAAACATCCCTTCCCAACCATCCAATGGGCCATTAAGAAAGAAATTACCATATTGTGCACATAATCAGTCATACCATGCCACTCGATCCTCGGGATACCCGGCATAGCCAAAGTGACTGTCTTGGTGTGACAGTCTAGAATAGCGTGGCACAGAGATAGCCAATCCATGCCCAAAATAACATCAAAATAAACCACGCTCAATAGCAGCAACTCAACACGGGTCTCCAGGCCCCCAATAGTAATAAGACAAGACCGATATACGTGGTCTACAATAATAGTATTGCCTACCAGGGTAGATATGTGCACAGGTAATGCAAGACACCCTCGGGTCGTACCCAAATGGTGAGAAAAGTATAAGGATACATAGGAATAAGTGGAACCAGGATCAAATAAGACTGAGGCATCTCGGTGATAAACTGAAATAATACCTGTGATGACAACATCCGAGGCAATAGCATCTGACCGACCCTGAAGAGCATAGAAATGAGCCTGACCACTTGATCGGCCTCCCACTCGAGGGCGACCCCTAGATGCCTGACCCTCACCTCTAGCTGGCGCAGCGGGTGCTGAAGAAGATGGACCAGAATATGAGGGCTGACCCCTCTGCTGAGACTGACTGTTGTGGCGCCGAGAATACTGCCTCCATATGTGCCCAAATTCACTACAATCATAACAACTCCCTGGTGCTGCGGAATGGGTTTGAAGAGAACCCCACGTACCAGAATGGCTAGTACATTTCGATTTGGAGGAACCCTGAATAGACGGTGCATGAGATGAACTCTGTGTTGGAAGTGCACTAAGAGATTGCTAACTCTACTGAGAGCCCTGATAACCCCAACCAGAAGATAAACCACGATACTCTGAATGAGCTAGCTGTGGAGGCCTGAAAGATCGACCTCTGCTCTACTGAAATTGGCCTCTAGATTGAGCACCACTAAAGCTACCTAATCCCCGAGGCCTCTTGGCCTCCCTCTCATCTCTCTCCTCACGGTGAGTCGTCTCAATGTCACTAGCCATATCCACTGCATCCTTAAAGGTTTTACTTTGGACCCTCTCTAGATTCATCAGAATACTAATGAGATAAATAAACCAGTCTACATATCCCCTAATCCTCTCCTGATTAGTCGGAACCATCCATGGAGCATAGTGAGCTAACTCTGAGAATCTCACCTCATACTACATCACAGACATATCTCATTAACAAAACTACTCAAACATCCTACGTAGCTCCTCTCTCTGCGACCGTGGTACCCACTTCTCCAGAATAATAGTGGAGAACTCCTGCCATGTCAATGGTGCTACACCTACCGGCCTACGTCGTTCATATGCCTCCCACTATGTTAAGGCTGCTCGAGAGAACTAAAAGGTAGTAAATGATATCCCTCTCGACTCTAAGATCCTTGATGTCTGAAGCATACGTTGACACTTGTCGAGAAAACCCTGGGCATCCTTGCCCGAAATACCATTGAATACCGAAGGTGAAAACATGATTAACCTCTGCAGACGATGTTGCTCATCGTTTGGCATCATTGGAATCCCATCACCCTAAACCAGGGCAATCAGCTGAACCGGAGCCACTAGCTAAATTAGGGAAACTGGTGGGACTGGTAGGGCCTGTAAACTCTGTACTTCCTACTCAGGAGTGCGAGCTGTGAGGGTCTGATGACAACCCCCAATATGAGATGTACTGCGGCAGTAGTGGCCGAGACTTCCTGAGCCAGGCTAGTGCAAACCGTAAAAATCTAAGCTAGGGCCTCCTGAAGACCCCGAATCATAATAGACACAATCGGAGGCTGATCCTGAGTGGGGGAAACTGGAGGGTAAATTAGTGCTGCCCCTGCTGCTCTGCCTCGAACACGACCACGGCCGCATCCACGCCCTTTAGTAGGTGGCAATGGTGGTCGTCTGCCATGTTCGGTAGCACGAGTTCTCGCCATCTGCAAGATAATAGAATACAGAAGTTTAGTTCTCGAAACAACAAAGTCACACGACAAGAATTTCAAGAATTTGAAGTTTTCCTAAAGGTTCTGCAGCCTCTCGAGGAAAAATACAGACGTCTCCATACCGATCCACTAGACTCTACTAAACTGGATTATGATTTATGAGACCAAGTAACCTAGGCTCTGATACCAACTTGTCACGACACCAAACCCGATTGTGATGGCGCACATTACACTACTAGGCAAGCCTGACCATTAACAATGTATTCAGCCCAATTGCCAACCAATATTTTATAAGTGAAACTGTAAATATTAAGCCATTTAAGAAGATACGGAAATACCAATGTTTAGCAAATCATAACATATAGCCCAACCCTAGACCCAGTGTCATGAATATGAGCCTCTACGGTATAGAATAATATCCTACTACATAATATGTCTAAATGTCTGAAAGTGTACAATATAAAAGACAAAGATAGGACGAAAAGTCAACGGCTGCGAATGTCATGCAGCTACCTCAACTCTCCCGAAAGAGCAAGCCTGTTGATCACTAAATGTCTACTCAGCCTGTGAAGAAGGACCTGGATCTACACACATGGTGCAGGGAGTAAAATGAGTACTTCCAACTCAGTGGTAAGAAAAATGAATATCAACTGAATGTATAAAATCGCAAAAGGGCACAGATAATGCAATCTCAAGCAGTAAACCAAATAAATAGTAGAAATCCACAAAATCATAGCAAGACATTCTCTTTGAAAGGAATCAATTAAACAAGAATACACAAGTAGGGTCATCCATTGTTACCTGACCGGTTAGTCATTGTTACCTGACCAAAGCGTGTTTCAGTGTCATTATTACCACTAGTCAGTCATTGTTACCTGACTGGTCAGTCATTGTTACTTGACCGAAGCACATATAATAATGTCAATGTTACCATTGTCCATTTCAAAGGGGTACCCCGCGCTCATTATGTGTGTGCAGTCTCTAGAGGGGCTCCTACAGGCCAAACGCTATCAGCAAGGCCTGAAATCCTGAATAATATCAATACGAGGCGTGAAAGCCTGCTCAAAATACACTCGAGGCCTGAAAGTCTCCTCACATAACACTCGAGGCCTGAAAGCCCCCTCACATCACTCCTTATGCCCCTTACATATGGACTTCAACATCAATCAGTCCAAAATATTGTTGAAAAGCCCCTCGAGCATCAGTAAAACAATAATACTCAGCTCAAACAATAGTTCAAATATCAGTTAAGACTCCAAGTTTGAGTAAAATATAGCTGAATTCATGAAATAGTGTAAATCACATGGACTGAGTTCAAATAATATTTAAAATAGTAAGGGAAATAATGATGATAATTCATAAAGAGCTCAAACAATCGGCAATAAGCCCCAAGTATGGAAATGAGCCCAACTCATATTGATAAGAACAAATAATTTACAAATACATGGTAAAAACCAATAGCCGGGACGGACCAAGTCACGATCCCCAATGTGCTCTACCCCACTCTCAGGTCCAGCGTGCAAGTCACCTCAATACAGCACTAAGATGTGCAAATCCGGGGTTTTAAACTCTCAGAATATCATTCACAAGTATTACTCATGTAACGATCCGGCCGGTCATTTTTTGAATTAATGCCCCAATCCCAAATTAACTGCTTTCCTTAAGTTCATTTTTGCTATTTTGGTTTGCCGGGATGTTTGGTTCTAGGATTCGGACTATTTTGGGACACGTAGTCCCTAAATGAGAGCTTAAGAGTTGAAAAATGGTCCGCATTCGGAACAATGTGAAGATAACCTCAGAAAGGAAATCTGATGGTTCCGTTAGCTCCATTAGGTGATTTCAAGGTTAGGAGCGTATTCGGAATGTAATTTAGAGGTCCGTGGCTCATTTAGGCTTGAAATGCCGAAGTTTGAAAATTTTGAAGTTTCAGTCCGATAGTGAATTTTTGATCTGAGGGTCGGTTTAGGATTCTGGAAGTTGATGTAGCTTCTTCTTGTCATTTTGGATGTTCTTGCAAAATTTCAGGTCATTCGGACAAATTTTTAATAGGTGTTTGATCGAAAGTGTGTTTGGTTAGAATTTGAAGTTCATAGGCTTGAATCTTCGATTAATTCGTGTTTCCGGTGTAGTTTTAGGTGGTTTAAGGATTTTAACAAGTTTGAATGATGTTATGGGTCATGTATTTAGGGTTGTTTGAGGTCCCAGGGGCCTCGGGTGTGTTTCGAGTGCTCAACCGGGCATTTTGAAGTAAAAAATTATAGCAGAAATTGTAGGTCTGATATCTTTCTACGCGTTCGCGTAAAAGGTATTGCGTTCGCGATGACTTAATTTTCTTGCTCATCACGTTCATGTCCCTAGGTATGCATTCGCATAGTTCATTTCTGGGAGGTGTCCAATTCCTTCTTCGCGTTCGCGTTCCTCTCGTCGCGTTCGCGTGGCCTCACCCTATTACTCAGCGCGTTCGTATCCCAGGTGCCCGCGTTTGCGTAGGCCTAAGACCCCAGGCCTTCGCGTTTGTATCTCTGCCAAAGCAATCGCGTAGGCTAAATTTTGACCCCCATTTTTTTCTTCTTCGTGAACGCGTGAGTTAGTCCGCGTTCGCGATGGTTTGAAGGCCTGGCAGAATATAACATTTCAAAAATGAGGGTTCTACCATTTTTGCAAAAAACTCAAACTAGAGAGCTCGGTTTTGGGAGATGTTTTTAGGGTATTTCAGAGGCAACTATTGGGTAACACTTCCTTACTCTCTTATGATTATTACCCACTAATCTAATCTAGAATTTAACTTTTAATTTTGGATTTCGAATGAAACTTGGGGTAAAATCCTTAGACCTAATTTTGATGATTTGAGGGGGCATTTGACCTCCGATTTGGGAAATGTTTATATGGTTAGACTCGTGAGAGTACGAGGGTTCTGAAAATGTAAAGATATTTTGATTCTGAGATGATGGATGAAGGGGTATTTTGGTCATTTAACCAATTTTCACGCCTTAGCTTTAATTTTAACAGTGTAATTAGTTACTTATGATGTTATTTACACTATGTAATTGGTTAGAAAAGATTTGGGCCACTCGGAGTGGGATACTCGTGGCAAGCGCATTGTTTCTTAGCGGTTTTGTACTGGTTCGAGGTAAGTGGCTTGTCTAACCTTGTGCGGGGGACCTCTCCCCTTAGGATTTCTTATGTGTTGATTGAAACGCCTTGTACGCGAGGTGACGGGCGTGTACTTGTGCAAATTATTGAAAATCCGCTTTACTTGAATTTCTCAAACTGCATTATCTCTGTTATTTGATTGTATTAAATGCAAGATTTACCCTTTGTTAGTTAGAGGAGCATGACTAGAGAGTATTAACTGTATAAATGCTAATTGCCTTAATTGAAATTATGTGGAACATGTTGGGATAGAACTTGATTGTTAATCGTAGTTGTATATTCCATTCTCTGAGTATCTTCCTTGTTTTTTATTGTGTTTTGTATTGTGGACTGCGAGTTCAATTCCCAGAGATCCCTGTTTTGAGATAAGTGGATTGTGGGTTCGATTCCTAGAGATCACCATTATTGAGAAGAGTGGATTACGGGTTCAATTCCCGGAGATCCCAGTTATTGAGATAAGTAGACTGCATGTTCAATTCTCGGAGATCCCTATTATTGAGATGAGTGGAATGCAGGTTCAATTCCTAGAGATCCCTATTATTGAGATAAGTAGACTACGGGTTCGATTCCCAGAGATCCTTGTTACTGAGATTAGTGGACTGCGGGTTCAATTTCCAGGAGATCCACGACAGCTGAGGGACACTTTGTTGTGTTATTTTTCATGTTAATATTAATTGCTAGTGATTTGTAGTTTCTATTCTGTTTCTTTACCGTCATTTTAGATTATTTACTATTTTACACTATTCGATACTGTTATTTTATTATTCGCGGAAGAGACCTGACCTTCCTCGTCACTACTCCATCGAGGTTAGGCTTGGCACTTACTGAGTACCGCCATGGTGTACGTATGCTACTCTTCTACACACTTTTGTTGTGCAGTCCCAGGTACATCTCATCAGGCACATTATCGGTGATCGCAGAGCCGCATTGGGAGACTTGAGGTATGCATCTGCCGCGTCCACAGATCCAAAGAGTCTCCTTCTACTCTTCCTTATAGATAGTAGCTCATTTCGTTTTGTTCGGTTGTATAGATATTTCTGGGTGATAGAGCCATAGTTTATATTCTTTAGCCTGTGTTTGCTCGTGCGTTTCCGGGTCTTGGAGGTTATATTTCAGTATTTGTGATGAAGTGTATGTGCCAGGCGGCACTTATTACATTTTCCTATGTTATTCCGCATTTGTTTTTGGTTGTTTCGTAAAGGTTGTTAAATTCCACAATTGTGTTAGGCTTACCTAGTCGCTAAGACAGGGTGCCGTCATGATAGGTTCACGACTGGTGAACTTGGGTTGTGACAACTCACCTCTAGCTGGTCAATAATCTAGCCCTCCAAGCCTTTCCCTCTCGAATCTACCTCCTCGCGTATAGAATCTCATCAAAACCATAAGTGATGCGTCACAATATGCCAATAAGCCATAACCCAATCGAAAAGGCTCGAAAAATAACAAAAAACCATGAAGTTGGCAAAACCCGAACCCCGGGCCCACTTAACAAAAAATTATGAAATTCCCACCTTCAGAATCCTCATCTCACCACGAGTCTATACATATAGAATACAAAAGAATCGGAGTCCATTTGGACGTTCAAATCGTCAATTTAAACTCTCTTAGGCTTCAAGCCCTAACCTCCATTTTACCATTTGATTCCTTAATTTTAAGTGTTTAATCCTTGTTTTTATACCATAACAACACTATTCATACCTGATGGAATCTCCCTTGAAATCTCTCCAAATCGCCCAAAATCGCCTCTTCCCGAAGTCCCAAAGTATTTTCTAACTTCTGAAATTCGAAACCACTATTTCATTAAACCCTTCTGCATTTTTCGCTTATGCGGTCTCGCTACCGCTTTTGCGGGACCGGTTCTGTGGCCATTTGACCGCTTCTGTGGTTTTCTTAAACCCACTGGGGCAGCTTCTGCGGTCTTTGACCTCTTATACAGTCACTGCCTCTGCGATCCCATTTACCACTTCTGTGGTCTCTACAATATCCCCATGACCGCTTCTGCAGTCGCTTACCGCAACTGCGGTGTCCATTTTTGTGGAAAAGCTTCTGCTTATGCGGAAAATGCCAGTCCTGTCCAGGACCGCTTATGCGACAAAATAGCCGCATCTACGGAACTACTCCTACGGTCCTTTTTCTGCAGATGCGTAAATACCAGGAGCCAAAAATATCAGACGTGTTGCACGTTTCAAAAATTCCCGTTTAACAATCCAAAATCACCCCCAAGGACCCGGGACCTCAACCAAAAGCACCAATAAATCCAACAACCTTATCTCGACTTGTTCCAATCCTTACAACACGTCAAACAATGCTAAAACCAATAAATTACATCGGATTCAGGCCTAGTTTTCATCAAAACTTTCGAAATGTGCATTCGATCAAAAACTCGACCAAACGACGTCCAAATGACCTGAATATTAGCAGACATATCCAAAATCGCCCAACGAAGCTACTGCAACCCTCGTAATTCCATTCCAACTATCGGATCAAAATCTCACCTACCAACCAGAATTCGCCAAAATTCCAACTTCACCACTTCAAGCCTAATTCCACACCGAACCTCCAAATTTGATTCCGATCACACTCCTAAGTTACAATCATCCCCTGAAGCTAATCGAACCACCAGAATTCAAATCCGAGCCCTCTAACCACATAGTCAACTTTTGGTTGACTTTTCTACAACATCATTCATTTTAAGAGGCTAATTATTTCATTTTCGTCCAGAACCAACCCTACTTTATCCGTTCAACTCTAATACCAATATTGAAACACGAAGCAACATAATAAGGGGGAAATAGGGCGGTAACTCATGTGACGATGGGCCGAGTCATCACACAACCTGATCCTCATTATAATTGTTGTGGCGCGCAGTCCGCTCCTCAATATCATTCAATAGTCTGATTCCCCAAACAACAGTCACAATTAAGGGACATAAAAATAAGTAAATAATTGGCAAATATACCGGCAAGGGAAAGAACCAACAAGTTCAAACAAGTGTCCCGGCAAGGGAATAATTAACAACGCTTTCTTTTCTTACTTTTCTTATCATATAATTCACTCTGCAATTTTTGAGCCAACGCTCCGAAGAATCAAGTTATTTCACATACTTTCAATATTCGTTTCACAATTTGAGCCAATGCTCCTAGGAATTAAATGATCATATCATCGTTCACATGTTATTCACAACATATAAAAATCCTTCAATAAATATGGAATTCACAACCAATTCACGATAATCACATTATAAGGACTCACGGTCGTGCTAGACATTAATGTATTGATACTCGTCACCATGCCTATACATCGTACTCGATCACATAGAAACAAGCAACAAGACTCAAATCTTATTCCCTCAAGCTAGGATAAATCAAACAGTTACCTCAAATGCTCCAAACTCAACTCAAGCCTCTAGTATAGCTTTACTCTTCAAATCCGCCACGAAACCGCTCAAATCTAGTCACAAGATACTTGAATGTATCAACAATTTCTAATTGAATCAATTTGAATGCATGAAAGTGATTTTCCCAAAGTTTTACTCAAAAATTCCCAAAACACCCCCGAGCCCACGTGGTCAAAACCCGAGGTTCAGACCAAAACCCGATAGCACATTCTCCCACAAAATCAAATATGTAATTTGTTTTGAAACCAGACCTCAAATCATGGTCCAACTTCCCAATTTAGAGAAAACCTAGGTTCTATCCAAAAACCCCAATTTCACCCATGAAAATCCTTGATTTTAAGTGGAAAACATATTTAATGATGCTAAAGATTGAATGATTGAGTAAAAATCAACTTACAATTGACTTGGGATGAAATTTACTCTTGAAAAATCGCCTATGGTGTTTGGGTTTTGAAAGAATGGTGGAAATTGATGAAAATTCAACTAAGTGTAAAATTTGTTAGGCCTCGGATATGGGAAATGCGAACATAGGTTCGCATTTGCGAACAATGCAGGCTTGGGAATTCCAAAGTTATTCTTCGCATTTGCGAATTCAAGTTGCCAGGGGACCCTTCGCATTTGCGAACTGGGTCTCACATTTGCGAACCAGCGTCCATCGCATTTGTGATGCCTGGTTTTGCATTTGCAAAGCTTGGCCTACCTAGGCTGGTTTCGCATTGCGATAACTGGGCCTTGGAATTTGTGAACCCTAGCTTCGCATTTCTGAAAATTTCATAAGAAAAAATACCAAATTTTCATAAAATGGAAAATGCAATCTGATGCCGATCCAAAACTCACCCGAGCCCTCGGGACTCTAAACTAAACATGCACACAACTTCAAAAATATCCTATGGACTTAATCGCGCGATCAAATCGCCAAAGCAACATTATATATATATATATATATATATATATATATATATATATATATATATATATATATATATATATATATATATATATATATATAAAATCAAGCATCAAAACACATGATTTTCTTCTAAACTTCATAAACTTTCAAATTTGGAACTTATAGTCTGAAACACATCAAACGATGTCCGATTTTGACCAAACTTTACTGAAAGCGCTTAAACAATATATAAGACTTGTACTGGCCGTCGGAAGCAAAATACGATCCCGATACCATAATATTTTAATCAATTTTCATTTCCAATTTACTTAATAATTTCAGAAAAACAATTTCGCACAAAAATTCATTTCTGCGCTCTAGACCTCGGAATTCGACTCCGGGCACATGCCTAAGTGCCATATTTTTTTACGGACCTTTCATGACTGTCCAACCTCGGGTTCGCGTCCGTTTACCAGAAATGTTAACAAAAGTAAACTTTAATTATATTAATATTAAAATTCTTCAAATGTTTCATAGAATTCATATAATTCAACATAAAAAATTTTCGGCTACGCCCCCGGATTGCGCATGCGAATTGAGGCAGGTAAAAATGAGCTTTTCAAGTCCTCGGAAGCACGGAGTGGATGAGGAAATCGGTGATGACCCTTTGGGTCATCATATCTTCCACCTCTAAAATAATTGTTCGTCCTCGATCGGACAAAAGAAAGAAGCACTTGAGTTGGGGAACAGATGTAGATAACGGCTGTGCATATCAGACTCGCACTCCCAGGTCGAGGCCTCAGGGGGCTGACCTCTCCACTGAACACGAATAGAGGGAAAACTCCTAGATCTCAACTAACAAATCTGTCGGTCTAAAATGGCTACTGGCTCCACCTCATAAGATAAATCCTTGTCCAATTGGATAGTGCTGAAGTCTAACACATGGGTAGGATCGTCGTGATACCTCCGAAGCATAGACACATGAAAAACTAGATGCACACTTGATAAGCTAGGTGGAAATGCTAGTCTATAAGTGACCTATCCTACTCAATCATCTCAAATGGACTGATGTATCTAGGGCTAAGCTTGCTTTTATTCTCAAACCTTATCACGCCTTTCATAGGCGACACCCGGAGCAATACCCGCTCACTAACCATAAAAGCTACATCTCGGACCTTACGATATGCATAACTCTTTTGCCTAGACTGAGCTGAACGAAGCCTCTCCTAAACAATCTTGACCTTATCTAAGGCCTCCTAAAGTAAGTTTGTACCCAATTACCAAACCTCTCCCGACTCAGACCATCTAATTGGAGACCGACATCGCCTACCATACAACACCGCATACAAAGCCATCTAAATGCTGGTCTAGTGGCTGTTGTTGTAGGCGAACTCTGCTAAAGGCAAAAATTGGTCCCATGAGCCTCCAAAATCAATGACACAACCTCGGAGCATATCCTCCAAAATATGTATAGTTCGGTCGGACTAACCGTCCGTCTGAGGATGGAATGATGTGCTCAACTGAACCTGGGTGCCTAACTTTTGTTGAACCACTCTCCAGAAGCATGAGGTAAACTACGTACCCCGATCTGAAATGATAGATTCTGGCACACCATGAAGACAGACAATCACCCTAATATAAATCTCAGCTAACCTCTCGGATGAATAGGAGACTCCCACTGGAATGAAATATTCTAACTTGGTCATCGTATCTACGATGACCCAAATAGCATCAAACTTCTTCTGAGTCTACAGAAGTCGAGTAATGAAATCTTTGGTAATCCTTTCCCACTTCCACTCGGGAAGCTCAATTCTTTGAAATAACCCACCGGGCCTCTGATGCTCATATTTGACCTGCTGACAATTCAAACACCGAGCCATATACACCATAATACCCTTCTTCATTCTATGCCACCAATAATGTTGACATAACTCCTAATACATTTTTGCGGTGCCCGGTTGAATAAAATACCGAGAACTATGGGCCTCTGCTAAGATCAACTCTTGAATCCCATCAATATTAGGCACACAAACTCACCCCTGCAATCTCAAAACACCATCATAATCTAAGGTCACCTTCGTGGCACCCCCACGTTGCACCATGTCCCCCAGGGCACACAAATGGTGATCATCAAACTGCCTATCACGGATATGCTCCAATAGAGAAGAACGAGCGACCATGCAAGCCAACACCCTACTGGGCTCAGAAATATCTAATATTACCAGTCGATTGGGAAAAGCCCAAAAATCTAAAGCAAACTGTCTCTGGTTGGCTGTAATATAAGAAAGACTACCCATGCTGGCGGACTTCATACTCAATGCATCGGCCACCACATTGGCCTTACCCGAGTGATATAGGATAGTAACATCATAATCTTTCAACAACTCCAGCCATCTCCTCTGCCTTACATTCAACTCCTTCTACTTGAACACGTACTAAAGGCTCTTGTGATCCAGTTACACCTCACATGTCACACCATATAGATAATGCCTCCAAATCTTGAATGCATGAACAACCACTGCCAACTCTAAATCATGAACCAAATAATTCTTTTCGTCGATCTTCAACTTTCTCGAAGCATAGGCAATAACTTTGTCATCCTACATCAATACTGCTCCAAGTCCAATAAGCGAAGCATCACAATAAACTGTGTAAGACTCGTGGGAAAAACCAACATTGGTGACGTAGCCAAAGCTATCTTGAGCTTCTGAAAGCTCGCCTCACACTCATCTAACCACCTGAAATGGGCACCCTTCTAGGTAAATCTGGTCATCGGTGCTGCAATAGAAGAAAATCCCTCTACAAACCAACGGTAATAACCTGCATTAGAAGAAAACCCCTCTACACGATCCTCATTATAATTATTGCGGTATCCAACCCGCTCCTCAATAACATTCAACAGTCTGATTCACCAAACAACAGTCACAATTAAGGGACATAATAATAAGCAAGTAATTGACAAAAATCCCGGTAAGGGAAAGAACAAACAAGTTCAAACAAGTTTCCCGGCAAGGAAATAATTAACAACTCTTTCTCTTTATTACTTTTCTTATCTTATAATTCACTCTACCATTTTTGAGCCAACGCTCCGAAGAATCAAATTATTTCACATTCTTTCAATATTTGTATCACAATTCGAGTCAATGCTCTTAGGAATCAAATGATCATATCTTCGTTGACATGTTATCCACAACATATAGAAATCCTCCAATAAATATGGAATTCACAACAAATTAATGATAAATCACATTATAAGGACTCACGGTCATGCTAGACACCAATGTATAGATACTCGCCACCATACCTATACATCATACTCGATCACATCGGAACTAGCAACAAGACTCAACTCATATTCCCTCAAGCTAGGTTAAACCAAACACTTACCTCAAATGCTCCAAACTCAACTCAAGCCTTTAGTATAGCTTTGCCCTTCGAATCCGCCACAAAACCGCTCAAATCTAGTCACAAATTACTTGAATGTATCAACAATTGCTAATTGAATCAATTTGAATACATGAAAGTGATTTTCCCAAAGTTTTACTCAAAAATTCCCAAAATACCCCCAGGCCCACGTGGTCAAAACCTGAGGTTCGGACCAAAACATGATTACACATTCCCCCATGAACTCATATATATAATTTATCTTGAAATCGGACCTCAAATCGAGGACCAACTCCCCGATTTAGAGAAAACTTAGGTTCTACCCAAAAACCCCCAATTTACCCATGAAAATCCTTGATTTTAAGCGGAAAACATGTTTAATGATGTTAAAGATTGAAAGAATTGAGTAAAAATCAACTTACAATTTATTTGGGATGAAATTTACTCTTGAAAAATCGCCTATGGTGTTTGGGTTTTGAAAGAATGGTGAAAAGTGATGAAAATTCGACTAAGTATAAAATTTTCTGCGACTTGGATATGGGAAATGTAAACATAGGCTTGCATTTGCGAACAATGGATGCTTGGGAATTGCGAAGTTATTCTTCACATTTATGAACTCAAGCTGCTAGGGGACCTTTCGCATTTGTGAACTAGGTCTCGCATTTGCGAACCAATGCCAATCGCATTTGCGATGCCTGGTTTTGCATTTGCGAAGCTTGGCCTGCCTAGGCTGGTTTCGTATTTGCGAACCAGTCTTCACATTTGCGATAGCTGGGCCTTCGTATTTGCTAACCCTGGCTTTGCATTTGCAAAACTTGCAGAAGCCAAAATACCAGATTTTCCAAAAAAAAGGAAAATACAATCCGATGCCTATCCAAAACTCACCAGAGCCCTCGGGGCTTCAAACCAAACATGCACAAAACCACAAAAACATCCTACGAACTTACTTGCACAATCAAATTGCCAAAATAACGTCATATACATAGAATCAAGCCTCAAAACACATGATGTTCTTCTAAACTTCATAAACTTTCAAATTTGAAACTTATAGTTCGAAACACGTCAAATGACGTCCGATTTTGACCAAATTTTATAGAAAGCGCTTAAACAATATATAAGACTTGTATCGGGCATAGGAAGCAAAATATGAGCCCGATACCACAGTCTTTTAATCAATTTTCATTTTCAATTTTCTTAATAATTTCAGAAAAACAATTTCACAGAAAAATTCTTTTCTCGGGCTCTAGACATCGGAATTCGACTCTGGTCACATGCCCGAGTCCCATATTTTTCTACGGACCTTATGGGACCGTCCAACCTCGGGTTCGGGTTCGTTTACCAAAACTATTGACCAAAGAAAACTTTAATCATATTAATATCAAAAAATTTCAAATGTTTCATAGAATTCACATATTCCAACATAAAAGTTTTCCTGTTATGTGCCCGGACTGCACACACAAATTAAGGAAGGTAAAAATGAGATTTTCAGGACCTCGAAAGCACGGAGTAGATGGGGAAATAGGTGATGACCCTTTGGGTCATCATACCTATTATTTGAGAAAAGCTTGTGGAAGGAAAGTGTGTCCTTTGAACCTCGAGGAGCATTGGCTCAAGTTATATTATAAATTATGAAAGTTTATGAGATGATTGAACCTTTTGGAGCATTGGCTCAAGTGGTAAAGTGAGTTATGAAATAAAAGTGAAAGAATGTGAAAGAAAGAGAAAGTGTTATAAATTTGTTTCCTTGCCGGGATGTTGTTGCTTTGTTGATTATTTCCCTTGCCGGTATGTTGAGATTATTGATGTTGTACCCTGGTCTGGTTTTAATTGTTTAAATTGTGTTCCCTTGTCGGGGTTTCTATTATTATTCTATTTATTCCCTTGCCACTTGTCTGTGATTGTTGTTTGGGTCAGGAAGAGGGATAAATCATGAAGGGTGATGTCATGCATTGTATGTTTATTATGAGAAAATAGTGTAAATAACGAAGGGCGATACCATGCCACAAGGTGTACCATTCCATGCCGATTCTATTTCTTATATGTGAGGAAAGAGAGTAAAAGCATGAAGGGTGATACCTACATGTTTTATTATATCATTGCTTGGTGAGGACAAGAGTAAAAGCATGAAAGGTGACATCGTGCACTTATTGATTTCTGATTTTTCATTGCTGTCAGAGTTATATTGCTTCTTTTGTTACTTGATGACTTTTAATCATAGTTGCTATCTTCCCCATAGCATGCTCCCCCTCCCATATTGAATGGTTATCTCTGTATCTCTATTTCGTCGTATATATATATATATATATATATATATTACCACATATATATATATACACATATATATATATATATATATATATATATATTACCACATATATATATATACACATGTGTTAGTCTGGTCTAGCCTCATCACTATTTTGTCGGAGTTAGGCTAGGCACTTACTAGAACATGGGGCCGGTTATACTGATACTACACTCTGTGCTTTTTTGCACATATCCAGGTACCGGACAACAGTAGTAGCTCGGGAGTCGACTTTCAGTTCACGAAGACACCGAAGTAGCCTTGCAGCCGTCCGCAGGCCCGGGGTCTTCTTTATCTTATATTTCATTATGTTATCTCATGTTTTCGTACAAACAGTGTTATATTTCTTTCAAATGATTGTATTTACTACTCTTAGTAGTCCGTGGATGTTGTGAGACCAGTTCTTGGGTAGAGGCATATGATGATTTTCGCATTATTGTTCGGTTTATTAAATTTAAGTCTTTCGCTTTAATTTCATATTTCCACTGTTATTAAAATATTTGAAGCTCATTGTTATGATTGATAAAAGGATTTTAAATAAAGGAGTCAGGAGTTTAAGAATTGTGGCTTGCCTAGATGTAACGACCCGACCCGTCGTCACGTGAGTTACCGCCCCGTTTCCCCTTATTATGATGTTTCATGTTTCTATATCTGTATTAGAGTTTGTCGGGTGAATTTGGGTTGAACCTGGTTGAAGATAAGGCATATAGCCTCTTAGGATGAAGATTGACTTAGAAAAGTCAACTTGAAGTTGACTTGTGAGTTACAGGACTCGGAATCAAATTCTGATGATTTGGTTAGTGTCGGGGGATCATTTGTGACTTAGGAGAGTGATGGGAAGTAATTTTGGTGGTCCGGTGAATAATTTAGCCTATTTTGGCGAAGCTAGTATTTTGGCAAATTCCGGTTGATAGGTAATATTTTGATCCAGGAGTCGAAATGGAATTTCGAGAGTTGCAGTAGCTTCGTTAGGTGATTTTGGACTTGTCCGCAAAATTTCGGGTCATTCGGAATTCATTTGGTTGGGTTTCGGATCAAATGTGTATTTTAAAAGTAAAAGTTAAACTTAATCTTGAATTTATTGAAAACGGACGATTTTGATGTTAACGATAGAGTTTTGATGATTGGAACAAGTTTGAATAAGGTTATAGGACGTGTTGGTGCTTTTGGTTGACGTCCTGGGGTCCTCGGGTGAGTTTTGGGCTGGTTTCGGATCATTTCTAGGCCATTTCTAACTGTTGGTTTATGTCTGTAGCAGTGTTCTATGCGATCGCGGACAATGGATCGCGATCGCGGTGAGTAAAATGTGCGAAAAAAATTGATGAATCGCGATCGCGTGAAATGCTCCGCGATCGCGAAGAAGGAAATTTCTGTTGTATTGATCCCATTTCTGAAGCTCATATCTTTTTATCTACAAGAAATTTTAAGGTAATTTAAAAACCACAGTTTTAGCACATCATGTCTAGTTTTCAGAAAGCTAGAGAAAGCGTGATTTGAACATTTGTGTCAAAAGTTATGGGCGTTACACTATAGGCTGTCCGAGAAGGATCTCTAATACAGATGTATAAATTGGGAAGCTTATACCTAAAAATGTATAAGGATTCAGGAAATGGGCAACAAATGCAAGCTATACCCCTATGTGTCTAGTTTCTTGAACATCAAACCATTTGTCATTCAGAGTTGTGTGGAAAAAGTTATGACCATTATACTGAAGCCTGTCCGGAGGAACCGGAATTGTGCACCGCGATCGCGAAGGGTAAATTTTGGGCCGAAAAATTTGTTCTCGGCTATCGCGATGAGTAATATGCCTGGGCAGAATGTTTTAAAACATTTCAGTCGCGAAAACAACCCATTGTTTCCACCAGTTTCGGTCATTCTTGAGAGCTTTTGGACGGGAAATGAAGGGGTTTCGACTGGGATATCATTGGAGATCAGTTTTATGAGTTAATTACATGTTTTTATACAAGAATCATCCATGGAATTCATGAATTTATGGCTAAAAATCAAGAAAATAGGGCTTGGAGGAAAAATATTAAATTTAGGATTTGAAGGGCTATTTGTGGTCCGATTTGGGAGTTCTTAGTATGTACGAACTCGTGGAGAGACGAGCATTCGAGAAATGTAAATTTTCTAATTTTTCAGAATATCGGCCCGAGGCTCGGGTTTTTCCAATTTCATATTTTTGGGTGTTTTTTGAGTCCTTTCGATTGGGTTATAAATCATTAGCCTATTTTGATGTATCCATATTGGTTTTGATCAGATTTAGCACCCGAAGAGGTCGATTTGCGAGGCAAGCGCAAGGCGGGCTAGGACTTTTGCCGGTTCGAGGTGAGTGGTAAAAATGAATGATATACTGAGGGTTTGATACCCCGTATTTGTACTATACAATGTTATGTTGAGATGACACACGCGTCTTGTGACGAGCGTGGTGATATTGTGATTGGGGGTTCGGACTTAGTCCATCCCGACTGTTGGTTCACTGTACCGAATGACTGAGACTGAGCTTATATCTGTATAATTGAGCTAGTTGCCATGTTTGGGGCCTTGTGCCGATCTGTAGAACCTTAGGGAAGCCTGTGGAGCTAAATGACCCTAATATCTGTTCAACACATACTCTCAATCATATTCATATATGTATAAAATGACATGAACCAGTGCTAGATGTGTACTCTAAGTGAGAATACTTAGGGTTGAATACCCTGTTCTAGGTGAGTGGGCCAGGGAGGCCAAGTCTATATTGACTGAGAGGGGTCGAGGACCCATAGCAAGGTATTGATACATATACTAGATCCGGCTGTGCGCCGCAGCAGTATATACATATACATGTATTGGATCGGATTGCACGTCGCAGTATTTTATATATATATATATATATAGTATATAGATATACATGCATTGGATCGGACTGCACGCCGCAGTATTATATATGGTAATATATATATAGATCAGATTGCATGCCGTAGTAATATATATATGGATCGGACTGCACGCCGCAGTAATATATATATGGATCGGACTGCACACCACAGTGATATATATGTGGATCGGACTACACGTCGCAGTGATATAGTGCTTGGGCTGAAGGACTCCTTCCGGAGTCTGCACACACGTACAGTGAGCGCAGTTATATATTATTGGATCGGGTTGCACATCGCAGCACTATATCTATTATATTGGATCGGGCTGCACGCTGTAGCACTATATATATTGGATCGGGCTGCACGCCGTAGTAGTATGAGTGAGGATCGGGCTGCACGCCGCAACAGATTTAGATCGGTGTTGGATCAATGTTGGATTAGTGTTGGATCAGTGTGAGATAGTACTAGATTGGAACCAAAATTACCATTTTAGAGTTAATTTACCTGTACAGTTATTCTTAGAACTGTTTAGTGTTCATACAGGTGTTCTTACTTTTAGTTATTATTTATTGATTACTACTCACTGAGTTGGAATTACTCACTCTACTCCCTGCACATTGTATGCAGATACAGGGATCCAGGAGGGCAGTTGAGCTATACACCGCTGCTTTTACTATCAGCTGAGGATTTATCGAGGTAGCTATCAGCGTCCGCAGGACCCGATCTCTCCCTTCCTCTATTTATCTCTTGGTTTTCCTGTTAGTTATCAGTTGTATAGGATTTAATCTTCTATTAGAGGCTCAGACTTGTGACACCGAATTCATTGGGCTGTATTTCGGTTATTTCTATTTTCGCATTATCATTATTATTATAAAAACATACTAGTTAACTCTAAATGGAACAATCTTATTTTATAATTGAATGGGTTATCTGGAAAATGGTTGGGCTTGCCTAGCATTGTGTTGGGCGCCATCACAATCGGGGTTTGGGTCGTGACAAGTTGGTATGAGAGCCTAGGTTACTAGGCCTCATGAGTCTTGAGCCGCTTAGTAGTGTCTTGCGGATCGGTACGGAGATGTCTGTATTTATCCTTGGGAGGCTACAAGCCTTTTAGGAAACACTTCACATTCTTGGAATTCATATCATTCGTACTTGATTCAGCTTAAGATGTAATTCTAGAAATTCCTTCCACACGTCTATAAGCGCACTCGAGTGCTTAGTGATAAATTTGCCCTGATGGCTAGTGATTTCCCGATCGAGGGGCGAGATATAATCTCTGTGAGTTCATGTTGGGCCAGTCTGGAGGACTTGAGGCCGGATCCTTGCCTATGGTTTGAGCACCGAGTACTGATTGTGTGAGCAAGTGTTTTGAACTTATATGTTCAGTGTTGTTCTTAATAGCCGGAATGATGGCTGGATATCCATGTGATGAGTATGTTTGTACCGTGGGGTGTATCTATGTGGTATTGGTAGTTACAAAAGAGTCTGATGAATAATAGATGAGCTGTTAAGTGTTCGTTTTTCATTGCAATCTGTTGTATATCCCAAAGTTATGGGGCATGGTGAATATTTGCATGTCTGTTAGTGGAAAGGTAAAGTGAATTAGGTGCGATGGTATGAGTTCAGACTCAGGAAGACTAATTGATTGTGCTATGTGTATCATGGTGGAAGGTGTGCTGAAATACTAAATCGTAGCGAAGCATGTGGGTTATCTCTTGTGAAGTGTCCTTAGGTGGGTTGAATCCTATGTGTAATTGAAAGTTATTTTATATGTGCTATGATTCGGATAGGTGCAACGTATGTTCATGTACCAATTTTGGTAATATAATTCATGTAGTATTGAGATTAACGTTGTTGATATACATTGTGATGTCTTGTCAAGTTGCGGATTTATTGTTAGGATGATTTTGGTGATTCTCTGGCAGGTGGATAGGCCAAATTACAATGGAAACTCTATCAAAATTTTTGAAAAATTTGGGACTTAGAAAAGACCTTGCCATCTAAAGAATGGGCTTAACTGTTGTGTGTGAATGAATGCAAGAACTGCAAAAGAGTTAAGATCTCTGATGATTTGAGTCTCAGCCAAATCTTGAAAATGACTTGAGTTCAATCTCACTATAACATTGTGGCATCATTTGAGTAAGAATGCTATGAGTGGTTAAAAGTGCCTTGATGTATGGCTCCGAGCCATGTTGGGGAGGTTGTTATTGATTAACTGATTGCATTGTTGTGTGCTATGTTGGTTCTGTCTCTAAGTATGTTGGGAAAATCTTTATAAAGGTTATATGGTGCTTCGTAGATATGAAGAAATACTAGGATGGTCGAAACTGATGTTGATAAAGAATGCTCGGTGTATAGTAAAGAAAGATAGCTATTTGTATCTGTATGTAATCATGTTCGGCGGTGTCAGAGTTCTAACAAGGCACAAGTTGTTCTGTTAATAAGACAGTTGAATTACAGTGGAATAAGGGTGAATGACACCGGAAAATTGTCTTGCGGTGTTCAAGATTTTGCTTGTAATAGTCAGGTGTCTTAAGGTTGTGTATGTGGCAAGAGAATGTGGTTTCGTTATAAGAGATCAAGACTTGTGCTATGTTATGTTAATTGTGGGATTCTATGTATCCACATCGGAAGGTGATGATTACGAATTCAGAATCGTAGGAAGTTCTTCGAACAAAGTATAGTAGAATGTGGTACTTCTGGGAGAAAGAGTTCGTGATGTGTTTTACTGTGGTTTGAAAATGAGTATGTTTTCTGTTGGTATGTAAAGCTTGGAATGTGTAATGTTCTCTTCTATATGAGGTCGTGGACGTTCTTGACTAGTTGAGTGCATCGATGACTGCGGCGCAGGAGAGAGGTAGAAGTCCTCATGTTATCCTAAGTGTGGTGTGGCCTGTGTGTAATGTATATTGATAATATCTAGTGGTATTGTGGCATTCTCTTGCAGGATCGACTATAATAATTGAGTGGTTGATGGCATAGTGAAAATTCTGAATGGCTTTCGTGGTATGGGTGGATGCTTGATGTGTGTTATGTATTCATACGGTGGAGTGTGGAATCAAGCATAGTGATTCATGTGTTATATATGTGTTGGAGACAAGAAGTTCCCGTAATCCGCCTATGTAGTGATTGTATATCGTGGGTATCGGCACCGTTTAGTGGTTATTGGAAATTGGAAGCCCTAGTGGCTCTCTCATTTCTTGATATGATGAATTTGGGTTATGATATTTAATTGCAGACTAGTTGTCTTATGTCAGGTTGTCTAGACTAATGTGATGGGTCATGTCGGAAAAATACCACAGGTTGCGTGGCAATGTACATTGGATTGTGTTCTAGCGGGGTAACTTGTATCCCAAGGACCAGCGGACGGCTGGCAGGTATTGCCTTAATAATTGGGCCATCGTGGCGGATGTTAGTGCAGATGTTCTACCATTGATTCAGTTTCGGTATTGAAGGACTTTTCGGATGCATTTCGGGTGGACGAGCATAGGAGTATACATGTTTATCGTAATGAGCAATTTGGCTCGATATGCATTTTCTTTGCAAGATTTACGTGTGGATCGGGTTCCACGCTGCCACGGGTATGTTATTTGGATTGGGTGGCATGCCGCCACGGGTATGGAATCTGGATCAGGTGGCACGCCGCAATAGTGTGTTGTGAAAATAGACTTAGGTATATATTACCTCGTATGCATTACTTCGTTGCTTCTGAGGAAAAGTCTATATTGGGTATTGCTCGGAGGATAGCGCATCGGTGGTGTCCTTTTAGCATTCGATAGTGTATATTAATTGTATCACCATGGGTGTGATTGATTGCTTGAGTTTAGACTTAAATATGTGTGTGGCTGACCGTTCTGGGCATGATGACTTGAGGTGCTTCATGGGTAATAGTATTTGGATAGAATCATGAGTTGTGGCAAGGCCACATGATGTTACAACCTTTCGAGGAGGATTCAGTCACCCTATTTCTATGTTGTGAGATAGGATCTCAGTTCTTTGTTGCGATAGTACGGATGTGTCACGACCCCAAATCCGATCGTGATGGCGCCCAGCACATTGCTAAGCCAGCCTGACCAATCAACATCAACAACGGAGCTAGAAGCTCTCTTTAACCCATTTAAGCATTTCAAAATATGAAACAATAGTAATACTTATACTAACAACGGGGAAACCAAGTCCCAAAATACCCCAACTCCCATAGATCAAGGGTCAAGAGTCATGAGCCTCTACTGAACGTAAGTGTATAAAGGTTTACAAAAGAAATACCAAGTGCGGAAAGAAATGTCAATACAAAATCAAAAGACAGTAGGAAGGAATATCGGGTCCTGCGGACTCTGCAGCTACCTCGTATATCCCACAGACGTCGCCTCGCACAGCTACGGGATCACTGCTGAGAGGTACCTGGATCTGCACACAAGGTGCAGAGAGTAAAATGAGTACCGCCGGACTCATTGGTAATAAACAAGGGTAAGACAGACGCAGATAAGAATTCCACGATAAAGCACTATGTAAAGCTATAATCGGCTACCCTGTCACAGAATCAATCACCGTACCTGTACCAACAAATACCAATAAATAGCATAACGACTAGCAGATGTAGCTAAATGCAATGCAATGCATGATATGACCGCTACGGCGCGTAGCTCGACTCCAATTTTGGGTACCCGTGCTCACTGTGGGGGTTCAGACTCCAGAGGGGCTCCTACAGCCCAAGCACATCTCATAGAGATATTCTCGCGGCGTGCAGTCCGATCCAACATATATCCTGCTGCGGCGTGCAGCCCGATCCACTACTAGTCAGCTAATATGCAGATACAGCCTCGCAGGCTCAAAAGTAGTTTTTGAAAACTCTTTTATCATTTTTCAGTTGGAAAACAGTAATATCAAGTTCCACAGATTGGAATTAGCATAATAACAGAAATAGCTGCGGACTAGTAGTAAACTAGCATGTCTATATGATAAGACAATGATAACGGTCCTCGCGGGATCCAATCACTGGCTCACAGCCCACAATATACTCAATCGTCCAAGAAGGAGGTTCAACGGCTCGAGATTAGCCAATAATACAGTATCAACAGGTCGGACTAATATATATAGTCTCCAGTTCATGATCGACCCCGCACTCTCAAGAGTGTGCGTGTCTCGCCGCTATACGGCGTCACAAAGTGGTATACCGGGGTTTCGAACCCGCTGGTCATCACCCACATCTATTACTCACCTCAATACAGCGCGACGACTATTCCGCAATGCCCTTGCCACGAGAATCAAGCTCCGCACGCGTAGAATCAAATCAAATACAGTAGAAATACAACAAATTAGGCCAATGGGACGACACCCAATCAATACAACTCAATTTACATCAAAATTCCCAAAGTTGACAAAACCCGACTTTCGGTACGCTTCTCGAAAAATCACGAAAGTCACATATTCGGAACCCTCATCTCGATACGAGTCTAAGCATATAAATTTTACCAAATTCGGACTCCATTTGTCCATTCAAAACCTTGATTTTCTAAAGTTCAACTCTAGGGCTAAATCCTCCATAAATTACCCCAAATTCCTCCATTTTCATGATATAATGGCATAATATTACCAATACTAATCATAGTTTAAGTCCATAGTTGATTACCTGATGATTTCCCTTGAGTTTCTCTTCAAAATCGCCCAAATCGCCTCTAAAGCCGAGACCCAAATGTGTGAAATGTTTCTGAAATTTTTCTAACTTCTGATACACTTAACTCACAGCGATTTTCACTTCTGCGGATAAAATTCCACCCCTGCGGAACCGCTTCTGCGACCTTTTGGTCGCTTCTGCGAACCCAGGCCCTTTAGGCCATTTCCGCACCAGCGATCAAGGAACCGCCCCTGCGCATCCGCTTCTGCGGAAATAAGTCCGCTTCTGCGGAATGATCCGCTTCTGCGACCAAGAGTCCACTTCAGCGGACTCGCCTCCGCGATCAACCACCCGCTTCTGCGGACCTCCCCATCGCGCCTCAGGACCGCTTCTGCGATCGCCCACTCGCTTCAGCGAAGCCGCTCCTGCGGACCAGGCTCGGCTTCAGCGGTCTAGCCCGCTTCTGCGCCTTCTTGTCCGCTCCTGCGGACTCGCTCCTGCGCTCCCATTTCCGCAGGAGCGAAAACCACAGAACCAGAACACAAGTCTGCAATTTTCCACATTTTTCTCCCGTTTAACCATCCGAAAACACCCCGAGGCCCCCGGGACCTCATCCAAACACACCAACACATCTTAACACCTTATTCGAACTTGCTCCAATCCTCAAAACACGCCTAATAACACCAAAACCCATAATTCACATCAAATTCAAGCCTAAATTCCTTAATACATTCCGAATTACACATTCAATCAAAAACCCGACCAAACGACGTCCGAATGACCTGAAATTTTGCAGGCACATCCAAAATCACCTAACGGAGCTATCGCAACTGTCGGAATTCCATTCCGACCCCCGGATCAAAATCTCACCTACCGTTCGGATTTCGCCAAAATTCAACCTTAGCCAATTCAAGCCTATTTCTACACCGGGCCTCCAAATTCAATTCCGATCGCTCCCCTAAGTCACAAATCACCTCCCGAAACTAACCGAATCATCAGAATCCGATTCCGAGCCCTCTAACCAAATAGTCAACTCCGGGTTGACTTTCCTTATTCAAGTTTCCTTCACAAAGGCTATATGCCTCATTTTCAATCCAATTCACTCCTAACTCACCCGATAGACTTTAACACCGATATAAAAGCATAAAACATACAATTTCAACATAACGGGGTGGTAATTCCCGTAACGACGGGCCGGGTCGTTACATTCTCCCCAACTTAAACAATCGCTCGTCCTCGAGCGTACCCAGAGTTGTACTAGAAGCAATTCCATAGCTAAAAGACCTTACCAAGCATATATTCGGGCGATCATACGTCACCCTATCTCACATAAGTCCGACAACACCATATAGCTGAAATCTCACAGACCATCTGAACCATAAACCACATTGCACTTTCCGAAATCATATACCAATTGCTAATCCCATGTCTATATTCACGATACACTAGAATCCACTGCAATAACCCACACTCACCACTCCGGGTGAGATCATATGATGTATCAAACCACCCAATCGCTCGAGACAATAGTCTCTAATCACAATAATTTCTCACGATAACCAAATACTAACTGAAAAACCTTTTTCATTAGATAGAGTCTTGTTCCAACACCTTCATATCATGCCCACGGTAACCGAACACGCGATATATCGAACCCATCTCTCAGGTCAACCATTCATGAATCCATTTCACTTTTAACCGATACCACAACAGATTTCGGACCCAAATCTCGGTATTACCTTTCTAACCAGCTGAAATCACATATACTCACATTCCTTATTGGCTCCAACGACCATTTCGATTATGACACACCGCACTGGTGATATGACACCTCAACACCGGCCTAAGCCACGATGAGCACAACACAGGCTCCAATAGAGACATCCGAACATACTCAAATCATGACAACTGTCTTCAACAAGAGAGTTGTAATTCAATTCCTCTGTGCCATCATAACATAGAACTGAGATCGCGTCTCGCATTATAGAAATAGAGTACATGACTCCTTCTCGAAAGGTCATAACATCACGTGGCCTTGCCACGATTCATGATTCTATCCAAACATTATTACTCAAGAAGCACCCCAATTTACCAAGCTCAAACGATCAGCCACGCACATATTTAGGTCTGAACCCAAGCAATCAACCTCACCCACGGTGAAACAATTAACGTATGCTATCAAATCCTGAAAGAACACAACCGATGTGCCATTCGCCAAGCGATACTCAATACGGACTTTTCCTTAGAAGACAGGAAGTATTGTATACCAGGTAGCATATAACTAACTATATTTTCACAATATTCCATTGCGGCGTGCAACCCGCTCCAATGACATACCCGTGGCGGCGTGCCACCCGATCCAGATACCATACCCTCGCAAAAGAAATGCACATCGAGTCGAATTGCTCATTACAGTAAACATATATAGCCTCAAGCTCGGACACAAGAAACACATCCGACAAAGTTCCTCACTACCGGAACTAAATCAATGGTAGATACCTCTACACTGACATCCGCCACTAAGGTCCAACTGACAAAGCAATGCCTACCAGCCGTCCGCTGGTCCTGGGTACAACTACTCTGTTGGAGCATACTCGGATGCTCTCTGCTACGCAATTTGTGCCATTTTCCGACATAGTCCATATCACATTAGTCTAGACGACCCGACTTATGTCAACCAGTCTGAAATAAGGTATCATAACCCAAATTCATCATATCAAGTAATAAGAGAGCCATTAGGGCTTCCAATTTTTCCATTAACCGCTAAACGGTGCTGATACACACGATATACAACCACTGCATAGGCGGATTACGAGAACTTCCAGTCTCCAACACATATATAACGCCTGAATCACTATACCTGTTTCCACACTCCACCCTACGAATACATAACGCACATCAAACGCCCATTCGTACCACGAAAGCCATTTAAGAAATTTCCCTATGCCATCAACAATTCGATCATCACAGTCGATCCGACAAGCGAACACCACTATACCCCTAGATATTATTAGTTTACATTACCTTGTCCCTTTGCACCATATACCCTGCCAAATTACTAGAATAGCAGTACCATTTCCTTAGATCACCAGAAAGATCGATTCTTAAATCACCTGCAGTTGTCCGCGCTGCTCAATAAGTTTAATGACTCCCCATATATTATGAACTAATCTCAAAACCTTGAATATGCCATTATCAGCTTTCCATAACGCATCGCATATACCATACCACACTAAGATAACATGGAAATTCATATTCCTTTCCTACGCCGCAAACATCGGCGCACTCAACTAGTCAAGGGCTTTCATGATCCCATATAGAGAAAACTCATTACACATTCCAAGCCTTGCATACCAACAGGAAAAATTACACTCATTTTCAAACCACGGTAAAACACATCATAAACCCTTTCTCCCCAATTACATTGCATAAGTTAAACTGCCCGGACTAAATCCTTATACCCATATCGAGTTGTACAACTGTCAGCACTCAAGAGCTTTGCTGCACAATGTCTGCAAGACTCATTATTTCATCCACATACCAGGAATTAATCGTATTCCTTTTTATACCATTCTGGTTTATTCACAAGTTGTTCCATTTACCCAGTTTTCTTTCTGATTCATCTCTAATTTCATATCAGTCTTTACCGTAGCACGACAATGCCTCAACCCTTTTTAACCACACAAGACTCGTACACAAGACCACACGGTCTAAGACCCATAGGCCACTGAATACTCTCTCAGTGTTCCCAGAAGTACCACATTCCACCACACTTTATTTGAAGAACTTCCTGCGATTCCTTTAAATTTGTTATCATTAATTCCCAATACGGATACACAAAATTCCATCATTCACATGATATAACACAAGCCTTGATCTTTTCTAACGAAACCACCGCCTTTTACCACATACACAATTCTTAGGGCACCTGACTGTTACAAGCAAAATCTTGAACACTGCAAACGATTCTTGGGCGTCATTCACCCTTATTCAATTATAATTCAACTGTCTTATTGAACAGAACCACTCGTGTCTTGTAAGAATTCTGACATCACAGAACATGATTACTTACAGGTACAATTAGCTATCTTTCGTTTCTATACACCGAACATTCTTTACCAATATAAGTTCACAACATCCTAGTATTTCTTCACATCTACGAAGCATCATAACCTTTATCAAAATTTCCCAACATACCTAGAGACAGAACCAACACTGCACACAACAGTGCAATCAGTTAACCAATAACAACCTCCCCAACTTAGCTCGGAGTCATACATCGAAGCACTTTTAGCCACTCATAGCCTTCTTACTCAAATGATGCAACAAAGTTCTAGTTAGATTAAACTCAAGTCCTTTTTTTTTAAACTCAATTCTTGCATTCGTTCACACACAACAGTTACGCCCCTTCTTTAGGTGACCAAATCTTTTCTAAGTCCCAAATTTTCCAAAAATTTCGGCAGAGTTTCCTTTGTAATTTGGCCTATCCACCTGCCAGAGAATCACCAAAACCATCCTAGCAATACATTCACAGCTCAACAAGACATCACAATGTATTTCAACAACATTAAATCTCAATACTACACAATTCATATTATCATAATTGGTACACGAACATGCGTTGTACCTGCTCGAATCATAACACATATCAACTACCTTTCAATTACACATGAGAATCAATCCACATACCTCTTTCTCAATTTAGCATTTCATCACAATACCTTCCACCAGGATACACATAGCAAAATCACTTTAGTCTTCCCGAGTTTAAACTTGTTCCACTACAAATAAGGCATTTTACCTTCCAATTACGAGATATGATAAATATTCACCACGCCCATAGCTCGGGGCTACACAACAGTTTAGATAAGAGTCGAACAATTAACAACTCATCCATTAGTAAGCCTCCCTAATAATCTACAGATCGGCACAAGGCCCCAAACATGGCTACTAGACCGAGTACATAGATATAAGCCCCGTCTTAGTCACTTTACACAATAATTTATCAATTGGGAAGGATCAAGTCCAAATCCCCAGTCATAATACCACCACACTCGTCACATGACGCGTGTTCCATCTCAGCACAGCACTGTATAGTGCAAATACGGGGTTTCAAACCCTCAATACATTATCTATTGCCACTACTCACAAAATCAGCACCTCGATGCTCAAATCATAAACAAGGTCCAGCCTCAAGTCATCCTGACTGGCCCAACATGAACGCACAGAGATTATATCTCGCCCCTCGTTCGGGGAAATCACAAGCCATAAGGCAATTTGTATTACTGAGTGCTCGATGCATACACAGACGTGTGGAAGGAATTTCAAAATTATATCTTAATCTGAATCAAGTGCGCACGATAAGAATTCCAAGGAATGTGAAGTGTTTCCTAAAGGTTCGCAGCCTCCCGAGGATAAGTACAGGCGTCCCCGTACCGATCCACAAGACTTTACTAACCGGCTCAAGACTCATGAGGCCTAGTAAACCTAGGCTTTGATACCAACTTGTCACGACCCCAAATCCGGTCGTGATGGCGCCCAACACATTGCTAAGCCAGCCTGACCAATCAACATCAACAACGGAGCTAGAAGCTCTCTTTAACTCATTTAAGCATTTCAAAATATGAAACAATAGTAATACTTATACTAACAACGGGAAACCAAGTCCCAAAATACCCCAACTCCCATAGACCAAGGGTCAAGAGTCATGAGCCTCTACCTGAACGTAAGTGTATAAAGGTTTACAAAAGAAATACCAAGTGCGGAAAGAAATGTCAATACAAAATCAAAAGACAAGTAGGAAGGAATATCGGGTCCTGCGGACTCTGCCAGCTACCTCGTATATCCCACGGACGTCGCCTCGCACAGCTACCGGATCACCGCCGAGAGGTACCGGATCCGCACACAAGGTGCGAGGAGTAAAATGAGTACTCTGCCGGACTCGGTGGTAATAAACAAGGGTAAGACAGATGCAGATAAGAATTCCACGATAAAGCACTATGTAAAGCTATAATCAGCTACCACGTCACGGAATCAATATTCATCGTACCTGTACCAACAAATACCAATAAATAGCATAACAACTAGCGAGATGTAGCTAAATGCAATGAAATGCATGATATGACCGCTACGGCGCGTAGCCCAACTCCAATTTTGGGTACCCGTGCTCACTGTGGGGGTTCAGACTCGGAGGGGCTCCTACAGCCCAAGCACATCTCATAGAGATATTCCTGCGGCGTGCGGTCCGATCCAACATATATCTCGCTGCGGCGTGCAGCCCGATCCACTACTAGTCAGCTAATATGCAGATACAGCCTCGCAAGCTCAAAAGTAGTTTTTGAAAACTCTTTTTATCATTTTTCAGTTGGAAAACAGTAATATCAAGTTCCGGAGATTGGAATTAGCATAATAACAGAAATAGCTGCGGACTAGTAGTAAACTAGCATGTCTATATGATAAGACAATGATAACGATCCTCGCGGGATCCAATAACTGGCTCACAACCCACAATATACTCAACCGTCCAAGAAGGAGGTTCAACGGCTCGAGATTAGCCAATAATACAGTATCAACAGGTCGGACTAATATATATAGTCTCCAGTTCATGATCGACCCCGCACTCTCAAGAGTGTGCGTGTCTCGCCGCTATAGAGCGTCACAAAGTGGTATACCGGGGTTTCGAACCCGCTGGTCATCACCCACATCTATTACTCACCTCAATACAGCGCGACGACTATTCCGCAATGCCCTTGCCACGAGAATCAAGCTCCGCACGCGTAGAATCTGATCAAATACAGTAGAAATACAACAAATTAGGCCAATGGGACGACACCCAATCAATACAACTCAATTTACATCAAAATTCCCAAAGTTGACAAAACCCGACTTTCGGTACGCTTCTCGAAAAATCACGAAAGTCACATATTCGGAACCCTCATCTCGATACGAGTCTAAGCATATAAATTTTACCAAATTCGGACTCCATTTGGCCATTCAAAACCTTGATTTTCTAAAGTTCAAGCCTAGGGCTAAATCCTCCATAAATTACCCCAAATTCCTCCATTTTCATGATATAATTGCATAATATTACCAATACTAATCATAGTTTAAGTCCATAGTTGATTACCCGATGATTTCCCTTGAGTTTCTCTTCAAAATCGCCCAAATCGCCTCTAAAGCCGAGACCCAAATGTGTGAAATGTTTCTGAAATTTTTCTAACTTCTGATACACTTAACTCACAGCGATTTTCGCTTCTGCGGATAAAATCCCGCCCCTGCGGAACCGCTTCTGCGACCTTTTGGTCGCTTCTGCGAACCCGGGCCCTTTTGGCCATTTCCGCACCAGCGATCAAGGGACTGCCCCTGCGCATCCGCTTCTGCGGAAATTAGTCCGCTTCTGCGGAATGATCCGCTTCTGCGACCAAGAGTCCGCTCCTGCAGACTCGCTTATGCGATCAACTATCCGCTTCTGCGGACTCCTCCATCACGCCTCCAGACCGCTTCTGCGATCGCCCTCTCACACCAGCGAAGCCGCCCTTGCGGGCCAGGCTCCGCTTCAGCGGTCGCCTTCGCTTCTGCGCCTTCTTGTCCGCTCCCGCGGACTCGCTCCTACGCCCCCATTTCCGCAGGAGCGAAAACAACAAAACCATAACACAAGCCTGCAATTTTCCACATTTTCTCCCGTTTAGCCATCCGAAAACACCCCAAGGCCCCTGTGACCTCATCCAAACACACCAACACATCTTAACACCTTATTCGAACTTGCTCCAATCCTCAAAACAGATCTAATAACACCAAAACCCATAATTCACATCAAATTCAAGCCTAAATTCCTTAATACATTCCGAATTACACATTCAATCAAAAACCCGACCAAACGACGTCCGAATGACCTGAAATTTTGCAGGCACATCCAAAATCACCTAACGGAGCTACTGCAAACTGTCGGAATTCCATTCCGACCCCGGATCAAAATCTCACCTACCGTTCGGATTTCGCCAAAATTCAACCTTAGCCAATTCAAGCCTATTTCTACACCGGGCCTCCAAATTCAATTCCGATCGCTCCCCTAAGTCACAAATCACCTCCCGGAACTAACCGAATCATCGGAATCCGATTCCGAGCCCTCTAACCAAATAGTCAACTCCAGATTGACTTTCCTTATTCAAGTTTCCTTCACAAAGGCTATATGCCTCATTTTCAATCCAATTCACTCCTAACTCACCCGATAGACTTTAACACTGATACAAAAGCATAAAACATACAATTTCAACATAACGGGGTGGTAATTCCCGTAACGACGGGCCGGGTCGTTACAAGGAATTGGAATTATAGCTCTTGAGTTGAGTCAGTTGTCATGGCTTGAGTATGTTCAGACCGTTTCTTATTGGAGCCTGTGTTATGCACGTTATGGCTTAGGACGATGTTGAGGTGTCATGTCAACTGTGTGGTGTGTTATAATCGAAATGATCGTTGGAGTCATAAATGAGTACAAGCATATTTGGTCTCATCTTGTTAGAAAGGTAATATCGAGGTTGTCTCCGAATTCTGTTGTGGTATCAGTCAAAAGGAAAATAGATTCATGAATGGTTGACCTGAGAGATGGGTTCGGTATATCACGTGCTTCAGTTGCCGTGGGCAGTATATGAAGGTGTTCGAATAAGACTTTAGCTAACGAAAAAGGTTTTTTTGTTAGTATTTGGTGTCACACCTCCCTTTTTTACTACTTTTTCAGATAAAGTATACCCTGCTATTTACTAATACACCCCAAGAAGGGATATAATAATAACAACATGGAAAGAGTTTTTCCACTTTAAGGAGAATCGGAACGAGATTTATTTAAATTTCAGAGTCGCCACTTGGGAAGATAATGGTGTCCCAAGTCACCGGTTTAATCTCGAATCCGAGGAAATTATGACTCTGTTTTAAGAGTCTGTGAAACTAGAAATCCGAATAAGGAATTCTGTGAACCGGGAGAAGGTGTTAGCACTCCTGGATTTCGTGGTTCTAGCACGGTCGCTCAACTGTTGTATTTGTCTTATTTGATTTCTTTATATGCTTCAATTTTACAAGTGTTTTTAGTGTCTTGCTTTGTTATTTTTAAAAGATTTGCGACATCACAAAAATGCATATCGAGTCACACCGCAACCAGTAGGCATGTGACTTTAATGCATTTCAGCTTCGCTGAGATTTGAGATTTGGGTCACATAAAATGTGCACCCATATTAGGAATGTAATTTTTAATCATGGCTATAACGTCTACGTCTTATTAACTTTAGGAAAGACCGTGAAATTTACTATACGGTCCTTCCGAGTCTAACATTTTATATTAAAATCCATATGGGGGCCCCGTGTTTCTTTTCATCTTTAAGACGAGGCTCATCCCTTATTTTTAAAGTCCAAACTTAATTGTATACTATATTTTTATATTTTTGTTTTTTCTTCCTAATTTGCATATTATTTTTATGTTATTTTTTAGACTACGATATTAGGGTCCAGGCCATTTATTTACTACTGGGCCTGGACTTTGGACTACTTTATCAGTCCATACTGGAACGGACGGGCATCTGTATCCCAGTGTATGCTATTATCACTTCCTGCGATTACAGGTATCATATTAATCAGATCTGGGCCTTTGTACACAACTAGGCCCAGACTATATAAACAGAAACGAATTATTATTTCAACAACAACACATGAACAATTGTTATTCTACTAATTTCAAAACACAACAGCTAATTAAAATTTAACACAATATTCTGTATCAGTGTTGTTATAATATGTTGCATGTTCTGATATTCAAACAATTATCGTGATACTAGTTTGCAGGATTATTTGTTACTTATCTAACTAAAGGAAAATAGTGTTGTAATATTGACTAGACATACTTGAACTGATAATAATTACAAATGTCAAACAAATCCATATATAAATCATTTTTGAAGGTAGGCGATAATACAATTTGAATTGCTAGCCTACTTATTCATTTTTTAGATTAAACCAATCCGGATTTAGAGTAGCAACTAACAAAAGTAGTTATATTACAGTTCATACGTCCAATTTCAGAATTATACCTATTTATCTAAGTGTATTAGTTTTTGTATTAGCCTGTTTGAGATTTGAATTAGGTGATAGTTGAATTACTGGTTTTGTTTAACTACTATGTGAATTACTCTACTCTACTCTATCTCGAACTCCTATAATTGTTAGTTATTACAACCATTCTTAATGAATTACAAAGGAATCTACAAATTAACTACATCTATGATAGAAGAAACAAAATGACATCATAAAAATTAAACAGGCTTCATTTCTTCATCAAAATCTCGGTTACAATCTCCAGATAATAGATGTGTACCTGATTCAAAACAAGTCTATGAGTCTATGGCTTTGGGGAAGAAGAATAATCAGCAGATAATAGCAACAGAACAGCAACAACAATGAGATAGGTCAATCACAGTAGAGCAGCTAACAGAATCCTAAATATAGAAATCCAGCAGATCAACCAAGCAGAATCAAGGAATTCAAACAATGTCCAGATGAATTGAAGAATAGTCGACCCAGCAGGAATTCCCAAATCAACACCCAAATTAATCAACTAAGAGATATAATATATGGAACCCTTAATTTCCAACTCAGAATTACAATTTGTAAACACCGAATTTTTAACCTCTAAAATTTAACCAGATTTTCAGAACTATGTGTGGAACCCCTTTTTCAGGCTCACTAATAGCCTATCTATAGACTGATATTTGGGGAAATTGGGGGGAAATTCAAATAAGTTAATTTCATTTCCCTCCCCTTATTCTTTTCAATTATTTACAATTTAGTTTATTAAGAGTATGACGAAATGCCTTTTAACCCTTGCTAGAAGGTTCTAGGCATTTCTATAGTGTTCTATTAGGTGTATTTTACTTAGTTACCCTCACTTGCTAAGGTTTGTTACAGAAATGCCTTTTAATTCTGCCCAGTTTGCCCTTTATTTTGTGAGTAATTGCAGAAATACTAGGTACTAAAGTCATTTTTAGCCTTATAGGCTCTATTAAATCTTCACGAATGCCATTTAATGTTCCTTTTATACCCTTAGTTTTTATTCCAAATTACCCGACCTACTAAGGTCTGGAAGAACTAGGGTTGAGAATTATTTAACTAGTAACCATTGTTTCTATATGTTTTAAGACTTAGCCAATTCAGACCCCAAACCCTTTCGTTATTAGCCAAAATTTATCAGAACCTAATCACTTATTACAATGTGACCACTATTTAACACATAGCCTTTTAGTAGAAGTATGGTCACTCAACAACAGAGATAACCACTTAATAATCAGACTTTATCTTTCAGAAACGACCACATACGTAGAAGCACAGTTAATTAACAAACAGAGATAGTTTTTCAGAAATAGCTACTTAATAAAAATACAGCTAAGTAATCAGTATAACCACTCAACAACAGAAATAGCCAATTAATGACCAGACTTTATCTTTCAGAAATAGCCACATACTTAACTTTCAGAAATAACCCAAGAACCTTTGCACTCATAACCCAAATCACAAAAGCATCCAAAGATTCAGAATGGACTCACAAATGAATCAAGTTACAAATATAGCCAGTTTTATGTTATTTTACACATATAGCCTTAATCGTAAATTAATTTTCAATTAATCAGAACTCAGGGGAGAAGTTTGATAATGGTTTAATTCCAACTAACCAACACTCAATTTTAGACAGAGCATGATGAACAAACACATAAACAAGCTTATTAATACATGATTCATGCGTGATAAACACTAAAAACCCTAAGAACACTTTAGCAGACTTAGGCATGTGTAAGATTTGCACAAACAAAGACAAATCTTTATTCTTTAAGCATGCAAAAGAGATAGGCTCATAAGAATGTCATAGACATGCCAAGAAAACATTTTCAGAATCAGCAAACAAGAAAAAATAGAAACAGAGATAGTAAACTTAGCTTTTAGGGCTTTTTCCTTTTCTTTTTCTTTCTTTCCTTCTTCTTTCCTTTCTTTCTTTTCTTGTTTCTTTCTTTTCCTTTTTCAGAACTCTAAAGATGTTTTTAGTCTTCTGATTGTTGGACATCTCAGATGAAGCTGTGGGTTCAATTTTTGGTGTATGTGGGGTGGTCTAGAGGTATAGTGGTTTTAGGGTAGGGTTGTTTTTGGATACTCACTGGAGTAGGGTTCCGGCGAGTCTTTTTGTTATATTCGATAAGTTCCGGGGACATTCGAGATTAGCCACCTAGATGGGGTGATAGATCACCTCAAGCTGGTCCTAGGGTGTTAATCTCAGACACTGGTTCATACTTGTTGAGGTCGCCGGCTAAGATTCCGACGACCGAAGTTTCCAGAACAAAGGGGCTTTTTGGTTTGCTGGGGTTTTATGGTGGTTTGCAGGGTTTGTGGGTAAGGGGTGAGGTGTTTATTGCTCGACTGAGCTGGAGAAGGCGTTTGTGATAAGCTTGCCGGCCAGTGTCACGACCCGGATTTTCCCCCAACATCGGGATCGTGATGGCGCCTACTCGTGGTAGCTAGGCAAGCCACTATATTCATACTATCCTGCTTTTAACACAATTTTACTTAAATAAATGCGGAATGCTTTATCGAAATAGAAATAACAAATCACAAGGTGAAAATCATACCGAAATCCTCTACCCAAGACGTGGAGTCACCAACTCACGAACTACTATGGAATACTACACATAAAAGTCTGAAGGAAATATAACATAATTCTGTTTGTCTCGGAACAAAGAGACTACAGCTAATGACATAAATAAAGAGAGAGAGACGCCGGGCCTGCGGACGTCTGCAAGCTACCTCGGTCTCAATATGATCAACTCCCACGAAATCGATTTACTGCTGCTGCTGCTCCTGATCGTTACCTGGACCTGTGCAAAAACGCACAGAAGTGTAATATCAGCACAACCGACCCTATGTGCTGGTAAGTGCCTGGCCTATCCCGGCGAAGTAGCGACAAGCCTAGGACCAGACACTCACATAAACTTGTGCAATTCAATATATATATATGTGTACCACAAAATAACAAGAAATAATCAAGTATTAACACAATAAGGAATATCTTAAAGAATTCAACAATTAACCACAGTTAATAAATTCACAAGAAAAACAAAGTATAATGTAAACACAAGTAATATCAATTCAAGAAATAGCAAGCAGTTGCACGGCATCACCCTTCGTGCTTTTACTCTCATCCTCACCAAATAAACAAATAAAGTACACGGCATCACCCTTCGTGCTTTTACTCTCATCCTCACCAAATAAACAAATAAAGTACACGGCATCACCCTTCGTGCTTTTACTCTCATCCTCACATCCATAGTACGGCATGATCCTTCGTACATGGTTAAATAACCAGGGCACGGCATGATCCTTTGTGCATAATCAATAAATAAACATGGCACGGCATTAACCTTCGTGCATAAATAAAAAAACATGGCACGGCATCACCCTTCGTGCATTATCACTCTTCCTCACCCAAATAACAATCACATTTAAGGGCAAAGAAAGAAACAGTAATTCATAAACCGTCCCATCAAGGGCAATCAATAATTATCTTCACAACAAGTCCCAAGAGGGAGAACAATAACAGTTCATCTGTAATATATCTCAAAATAATCATTTTCCAATGACTCACGGTCATACTAGACGCCAGTGTATGGATGCTCGTCACTACAGCCCATACACCGCACTCGATCACATAACACATAACACATAATCATATTCCCTCAAGCTAGGATAGAACAAACACTTACCTCGAATGCTTATGAACAATTCAATCCGTGGAAATGTCTTTTCTTTCAATTTGGCTCCAATCCAACCGTATCTATACTCAATTGATTTAATATCATCAATTCTACTCAACAAACTAATTCTTAAGACCAAATACAACTTTTACAACATTCCGCCCGAAATAGTGAATTTCAACCCCGGGCCCACATGGTCGGAACTCGGGGTTAGGACCAAAATCCGGTTACCCATCCCCCCACGAGTTCATGTATATAATTTGTTTCAAAATCGGACCTCAATTCGAGGTCCAATTCCCAATTTATGAAAAACCTATTTTCTAACAAAAACAAGAATTTTACAATGAAAATCTTTGATTTCTTATGAAAAACATGTTTAATGATGTTAGGAATTAAAAGAATTAAGTAAAAAGTGACTTACAATCGTTTTGATGAAGAAGAAATCCTTGAAGAATCGCAAATGGGTGTTTTGGTTTTGTAAATGGGTGTTTTGGTTTTGTAAAAAGTGAAGAAATGACTGAAATTCGTGTTTTTCAGGTCTCCGTGTTCGCATTTGCGAACATGGGTTCGCAATTGCGAACCCCGACCAATTTCTGGAGTTTGAAAAATAAGCTAAGGCTGGGAAGTTCGCATTTGCGCATTTGCGAACATTTTGCGAACGCTGGCAGACAAAGGGATGTTCGCATTTGCGAACTAATGTTCGCATTTGCGAACACATGCTGTATAAGGCGGTGTTCGCATTTGCGAACAATGGTTCGCATTTGCGAACCAAGGCAGTATGGGGAATGTTCGCATTTGCGAACATAGGCAGGCACTGGGGACCTTCGCAAATGCGAACAATTGTTCGCATTTGCGAACAAGGCTGGGTCAAAGGGGCTTCGCATTTGCGATAAAGGTTCGCATTTGCGAGCCTTGCCTTACACTGTCCCCTTCGCAATTGCGAGAAATACTTCGCAATTGCGAAGCCAACAGCTGGGTGAAAAACCAGCAGTTCAAAAATTCAGAATTTCATCCAACGGCCTATCAAATCTTTACCCGAGCCCCCGGGCTCCAAACCAAACATGTACATAACCTCAAAAACACATTATGAACTTGTTCGTGCGATCACATCGCCAATATCACTTCGTTTTAATCAAATCAAGCCTCAAACTCATGATTTTCATACTTTTGATTTTCAAAACTTCTTAACTTGGAACTCAAGGTCCAAAACATCTCAAACGACATCCGAATGTCACCAAACTTTGCAGAAATCACATATATAATATTTAAGACTTGTACCGGGCGTCGGAACCAAAATACGAGCCCGATACCAAGGTCAATTAATTCATTTTCCTTTAATAATTACATCAAAAACAATTTCACATAAAAATTCATAACTTGGGCTCTAGGCCTCGGAATTCGACTCCGGACGCATGTCCAAGTCCCATATTTTTCTACGGACCTCTCGGGACCATCCAATCTCGGGTCCGGATCCGTTTACCAAAAATGTTGACCGAAGTCAACCATATCAATATTAATATCATTTTTATCCAAATTTCTCATAGAATTCATATTTTCTATCACAAAATCTTTCCGGCTACATGCTCGGATCGTGCACGTAAATCGAGGCAACATAGAATGAGGTTTTCAAGGCCTCGAAGCTCGAAATGATTAATTAAATAAGTGATGACCCTTTGGGTCGTCACAATCTCCACCTCTAAAACAACCGTTCGTCCTCGAACGAACAAAAGAAAGAAGTACCTGAGTCAGGAAACAAGTGTGGGTAGCGGCTCCGCATATCAGAATCGGACTCCCAGGTCGATGCCTCAGGAGGCTGACCTCTCCACTGAACACGCACAGAAGGATAACTCTTCGACCTCAACTGTCGAACCTGCCGGTCTAGAATAGCCACCGGCTCCTCCTCGTAAGATAGATCATTGTCCAATTGGACAATGCTGAAGTCTAACACATGTGTGGGATCGCCGTGGTATCTCCGAAGCATAGATACGTGAAAAACTGGATGCACGGCTGATAAGCTAGGCGGCAAAGCTAATCTGTAAGCCACCCCTCCCACTCTGTCTAGAATCTCAAATGGACCAATATACCTAGGGCCGAGCTTGCCCTTCTTCCCAAACCTCATCACGCCCTTCATAGGCGACACCCGGAGCAATACTCGTTCACCAACCATGAAATCTACATCTCGAACCTTACGATCCGCATAAGTCTTCCGCCTGGACTGAGCTGAACGCAATCTCTCCCGAATAGTCTTGACCTTATCCAAGGCCTCCTGAACTAAGTCTGTACCCAACAACCGAGCCTCTCCCGGTTCAAACCATCCGACCGGTGATCGACATCGCCTACCATACAACGCCTCATACGGAGCCATCTGGATGCTAGATTGGTAACTGTTATTGTAGGCGAACTCTGCTAATGGTAGAAACTGATCCCACGAGCCTCCGAAATCAATAACACAGGCTCGAAGCATGTCCTCAAGAATCTGAATAGTCCTCTCGGACTGGCCATCCGTCTGAGGATGAAATGCTGTACTCAACTGAACCTGGGTGCCTAACTCCCGCTGGACCGCTCTCCAGAACCGCGAGGTAAACTGCGTTCCCCGATTAGAGATAATAGATACTGGCACCCCATGGAGACGAACAATCTCCCTAATGTAAACCTCCGCTAACCTCTCCGACGAGTAGGAGACAGATACTGGAATAAAGTGTGCTGATTTGGTCGGCCTATCAACAATGACCCAAATAGCATCAAATTTCCTCCGAGTCAAAGGAAGTCCAGTAACGAAGTCCATAGTGATCCGCTCCCATTTCCACTCGGGAATTTCAATCCTCTGGAACACACCACCAGGTCTCTGGTGCTCATATTTCACCTGCTGACAATTTAGACACCGAGCGACATACGCAACAATATCTTTCTTCATTCCGCGCCACCAATTGTGTTGCCGTAAGTCCTGGTACATCTTCGCGGTGCCTGGGTGAATAGAATACCGCGAACTGTGGGCCTCTGCTAAGATCAACTCTCGAATCCCTTCGACATTGGGTACACAAACTCGACCCTGCAATTTCAATACCCCATCATCATCTAGGTTTACCTGTGTGGCACCTCCTTGCTGTACTGTATCTCTCAACTCACGCAAATGAGGATCATCAAATTGCCTTTCACGGATACGCTCTAATAAAGAAGAACGAGCGACCGTGCGGGCTAACACTCTACTAGGCTCAGAAATGTCTAATCTCACGAACCGGTTGGCTAAGGCCTGGACATCTAGAGCTAATGGTCTCTGACCGACCGGAATATATGCAAGACTACCCATGCTGGCATACTTTCTACTCAATGCATCGGCCACCACATTGGCCTTACCTGGGTGATATAATATAGTAACATCATAGTCTTTTAGCAACTCTAACCATCTCCGCTGTCGTAGATTCAACTCCTTCTGTTTGAACAAGTACCGTAGGCTTTTGTGATCGGTGTACACCTCACATGTCACACCATATAGATAATGCCTCCAGATCTTTAAGGCATGAACCACTGCTGCTAACTCAAGATCATGAACTGGATAATTCTTCTCATGTATCTTTAACTGCCTCGAAGCATAAGCGATAACCTTACCATCCTGCATCAATACCGCTCCAAGCCCTGTACGAGATGCGTCACAATAAACTGTATAAGGCCCTGCACCTATAGGTAGTATCAACACTGGTGCGGTGGTCAAGGCTGTCTTGAGCTTCTGAAAGCTCGCCTCACACTCCTCCGACCACCGAAACTGAACACCCTTCTGGGTCAACCTGGTCATCGGGGCTGCAATAGAAGAAAACCCCTCTACAAAACGACGGTAGTAACCTGCTAATCCCAAGAAACTCCAGATCTCAGTCACTGAAGCTGGTCGAGGCCAATTCTGGACTGCCTCAATCTTCTTTGGGTCTACCTGAATACCTTCCACTGATACAATGTGACCCAGAAATGCTACCGAACTCAGCCAGAACTCACATTTAGAAAATTTGGCATATAGTCGGTTATCTTTCAGAGTCTGAAGAACCACTTTGAGGTGCTGCCCGTGCTCTTCCTAGCTGCGGGAGTACACCAGGATGTCATCTATAAAGACTATCACGAATAGATCTAAGTAAGGCATGAATACCCGATTCATCAACTCCATGAATGCTGCGGGGGCATTGGTCAACCCGAAGGACATGACCAAGAACTCATAATGCCCATATCTAGAGCGAAAGGTTGTCTTAGGAATGTCGGCCGCCCTGATCTTCAGCTGATGGTAGCCTGACCTCAAGTCTATCTTAGAGAATACCCTCGCTCCCTGGAGTTGGTCAAACAAATCATCAATCCTCGGCAGTGGATATTTATTTTTGATAGTCACCTTGTTTAACTGCCGGTAATCAATACACATCCGCATCGAGCCATCCTTCTTCTTTACAAATAATACAGGTGCTCCCAGGGGGAAACACTGGGCCTGATAAAACCCTTCTCAAGAAGGTCCTGCAACTGATCTTTCAACTCTTTTAGTTCCGGCGGGGCCATACGATAGGGTGGAATAGAGATGGGCTGAGTACCCGGTGCCAGATCAATACAGAAATCAATATCCCTGTCGGGTGGCATGCCCGGCAGGTCTGAAGGAAGAACCTCCGGAAACTCCCGTGCAATAGGGACCTACTCAATGGAAGGAACTTCTGCGCTGGAATCACGAACATAAGCCAAATAAGCTAGACACCCCTTCTCGACCATACGTCGAGCCTTAACATAGGAAATAACGGTGCGAACGGAGTGGCTTGAGGTACCTTTCCACTCTAGTCGGGGTGATTCGGGCAAGGCTAAGGTCACCGTCTTAGCATGGCAATCAAGAATAGCATGGTATGGGGACAACCAGTCCATCCCCAATATGACATCAAAATCTACCATATCCAAGAGCAACAGATCAACACGGGTCTCAAGACCCCCAAATATAACTACGCACGAACGATGCACCCGATCGACTACAATGGAGTCACCCACTGGTGTAGCCACATAAACTGGAATATCCAGAGCATAGCTGGGCACGGCCAAATACGGTGCGAAGTAGGAAGACACATAGGAATATGTAGATCCGGGGTCAAATAATATTGAAGCACCTCCGCCACACACAAGAATAGTACCTGTAATCACGGCATCTGATGCCTCTGCCTCTGGCCTGGCTGGTAAAGCATAGAATCGGGGATCCTGCACCTCCCCTCTGAGCTGCGTCTCTAGGACGACCATCAACTGGCCGACCTCTACCTCTCGCTGGACGGTCTCCACCTCTACGGTCTCGACCTCCACCTCTATAATCTCTACCCCCGCCTCCGGCCGGCTGGGCAGGCGAGGGTCAGCTGGGGCCTGAATCATAGGATGAGGACCTCGTTGCTGAGAGTTGCCCGCTGCTATAGGGCAATTCCTCTGATAAAATGACCCGGGTCACCACAACCGTAGCAACTCTTGGACCGATAGGGCCGCTGGCCCCGACGACCCGAATCGCCTCCACGAACACTCCGAAGAGGCCGAGCATTAATAGGAGATTGGTCTGATAATTTCCCCGAAAACCACGATCACCCGATCCACCCCGCGAAGCTCGAAGGGCGGAATGAAAAGGCCCGGAGGACCGGCCTCTATCAAAGGATTCTCTCGCTACCGGAGGAAGAACCACCAAACTCGCCCGAATGACGAGGCCTTTTATCCGAAGAATAACCGCCTCCCCTAGCAAGAGCCATCTCAACTCGCGTCGTCGCATTGGCCGCCTCCCGAAATGATATGTCACTCCCCACGCCCATAGCCATCCGGAGTCTAATCGGCCGATTAAGCCCATCTATAAATCTACGGACCCTCTCCCGCTCCGTGGGAAGTATCATCACTGCATGACGAGCCAAGTCGATAAATCTCGTCTCATACCGTGTAACTGTCATAGTGCCCTGATGGAGGCGCTCAAACTGCCTCCGAAGTACATCCCTCCGAGTAGCAGGGAGAAACTTCTCCATAAATAGTTCCGCAAACCGGTCCCATGATAAAGTTGGGGACCCTGCTGGTCGAGTCAAGCAATAATCTCTCCACCAAGTCTTGGCGGATCCTGCAAGCCTGAAGGTACAGAAGTCAACTCCGTTTGTCTCCACGATCCCCATAGTCTTGAGAATCTCATGGCAACTGAATAAAAAGTCCTGAGGATCCTCTGATGCGGCTCCACTGAACGTAGTGGTAAATAGCTTGGAGAACCGATCAAGCCTCCATAACGAATCAGAAGTCATGGCCGCTCCATCACCGGCATGAGCCGTGGTACTTGACTGAGTGGCCACAGCTGGCTGAACTACTGGTGCCTGAGGCTGAGGAGCTACTGGCTCCGGAGTATGAGCAATAGGAGTCTGGGCCCCTCCTCCAGCCTGAGAAGTGGCTGGGGCAACTGATAATAAACCCGCTCTGGCAATGCTGTCCATGAATCCCGCTATTCTGACCAAAGCATCCCGGAGATCCGGGGTAAATAAAGCCTCTCCTGGGACCTGAGCTGGGCCTACTGGAGCTGCTGGAACCGGAACCTCCTCGTCAATCTCAATATGAGGCTCCACCTCCGGGGTAGCTGCCTGGGGCTGAGCTCTACCCCTACCACGGCCTCTGATACGGCCTTGGCCCCTGCCCCTCACGGGAGCTGCCTGGGGCTCGGGCTGCTGGTCAGCGGACGAAGAAGCGCGTGTCCTCACCATCTGCGAAAGGACAGAATAGAAATTCAATCGGTAATTGAGGAACAAGTCGCACGACAAGAAAGAACAAATGAGAGACTCTTTCCTAACTCAATAGACTCTGGAGGACAAGTACAGACGTCTCCGTACCTACCTCTCAAACTCTACTAAGCTTGTTCGTGAGTGGTGAGACCTATGTAACCTAGAGCTCTGATACCAACTTGTCACGACCCGGATTTTCCCCCAACATCGGGATCGTGATGGCGCCTACTCGTGGTAGCTAGGCAAGCCATTGTATTCATACTATCCTATTTTTAACACAATTTTAATTAAATAAATGCGGAATACTTTATCAAAATGGAAATAACAAATCACAAGGTGAAAATCATACTGAAATCCTCTACCCAAGACGTGGAGTCACCAACTCACGAACTACTATGGAATACTACACATAAAAGTCCGAAGGAAATATAACATAATTCTGTTTGTCTCGGAACAAAGAGACTACAGCTAATAACATAAATAAAGAGAGAGACGCCGGGCCTGCGGACGTCTGCACGCTACCTCGGTCTCAATATGATCAACTCCCACGAAATCGATTTACTGCTGCTGCTGCTCCTGATCGTAACCTGGACCTGTGCAAAAATGCACGAAGTGTAATATCAGCACAACCGACCCCATGTGCTGGTAAGTGCCTGGCCTATCCCGGCGAAGTAGTGACAAGCCAAGGACCAGACACTCACATAAACCTGTGCAATTCAATATATATATGTGTACCACAAAATAACAAGAAGTAATCAAGTATTAACACAATAAGGAATATCTTAAAGAATTCAACAATTAACCACAGTTAATAAATTCACAAGAAAAACAAAGTATAATGTAAACACAAGTAATATCAATTCAAGAAATAGCAAGCAATTGCACGGCATCACCCTTCGTGCTTTTACTCTCATCCTCACCAAATAAACAAATAAAGTACACGGCATCACCCTTCGTGCTTTTACTCTCATCCTCACCAAATAAACAAATAAAGTACACGGCATCACCCTTCGTGCTTTTACTCTCATCCTCACATCCATAGTACGGCATGATCCTTCGTACATGGTTAAATAACAGGGCACGGCATGATCCTTCGTGCATAATCAATAAATAAACATGGCACGGCATTAACCTTCGTGCATAAATAAATAAACATGGCACGGCATCACCCTTCGTGCATTATCACTCTTCCTCACCCAAATAACAATCACGGTTAAGGGCAAAGAAAGAAACAGTAATTCATAAACCGTCCCATCAAGGGCAATCAATAATTATCTTCACAACAAGTCCCAACAAGGGAGAACAATAACAGTTCATCTGTAATATATCTCAAAATAATCATTTTTCAACGACTCACGGTCATACTAGACGCCAGTGTATGGATGCTCGTCACCACAGCCCATACACCGCACTCGATCACATAACACACAACACATAATCCTATTCCCTCAAGCTAGGATAGAACAAACACTTACCTCGAATGCTTATGAACAATTCAATCCGTGGAAATGTCTTTTCTTTCAATTTGGCTCCAATCCAACCGTATCTATACACAATTGATTTAATATCATCAATTCTACTCAACAAACTAATTCTTAAGACCAAATACAACTTTTACAACATTCTCTGCCCGAAATAGTGAATTTCAACCCCGGGCCCACATGGTCGGAATTCGGGGTTAGGACCAAAATCCGGTTACCCATCCCCCACGAGTTCATGTATATAATTTGTTTCAAAATCGGACCTCAATTCGAGGTCCAATTCCCCAATTTATGAAAAACCTATTTTCTAACAAAAACAAGAATTTTACCATGAAAATCTTTGATTTCTTATGAAAAACATGTTTAATGATGTTAGGAATTGAAAGAATTAAGTAAAAAGTGACTTACAATCGTTTTGATGAAGAAGAAATCCTTGAAGAATCGCAAATGGGTGTTTTGGTTTTGTAAAAAGTGAAGAAATGACCGAAATTCGTGTTTTTCAGGTCTCTGTGTTCGCATTTGCGAACATGGGTTCGCAATTGCGAACCCCGACCAATTGATGTTCGCATTTGCGAACTAATGTTCGCATTTGCGAACACATGCTGTATAAGGCAGTGTTCGCATTTGCGAACAATGGTTCGCATTTGCGAACCAAGGCAATATGGGGAATGTTCGCATTTGCGAACTTTTGTTCGCATTTGCGAACATAGGCTGGCACTGGGGACCTTCGCAAATGCGAACAATTGTTCGCATTTGCGAACAAGGCTGGGTCAAAGGGGGCTTCGCATTTGCGATAAAGGTTCGCATTTGCGAGCCTTGCCTTACATTGTCCCCTTCGCAATTGCGAGAAATTCTTCGCAATTGCGAAGCCAACAGCTGGGTGAAAAACCAGCAGTTCAAAAATTCAGAATTTCATCCAACGGCCTATCAAATCTTTACCCGAGCCCCCGGGCTCCAAACCAAACATGTACATAACCTCAAAAACACATTATGAACTTGTTCGTGCGATCACATCGCCAATATCACTTCGTTTTAATCAAATCAAGCCTCAAACTCATGATTTTCATACTTTTGATTTTCAAAACTTCTTAACTTGGAACTCAAGGTCCAAAACATCTCAAACGACATCCGAATGTCACCAAACTTTACAGAAATCACATATATAATATTTAAGACTTGTATCGGGCGTCGGAACCAAAATACGAGCCCGATACCAAGGTCAATTAATTCATTTTCCTTTAATAATTACATCAAAAACAATTTCACATAAAAATTCATAACTTGGGCTCTAGGCCTCGGAATTCGACTCCGGACGCATGTCCAAGTCCCATATTTTTCTACGGACCTCTCGGGACCATCCAATCTCGGGTCCGGATCCGTTTACCAAAAATGTTGACCGAAGTCAACCATATCAATATTAATATCATTTTTATCCAAATTTCTCATAGAATTCATATTTTCTATCACAAAATCTTTCCGGATACATGCTCGGATCGTGCACGTAAATCGAGGCAACATAGAATGAGGTTTTCAAGGCCTCAGAAGCTCGAAATGATTAATTAAATAAGTGATGACCCTTTGGGTCGTCACAGCCAGTCTCCATGGGAGACCTAAGGAGGAAGAAGAAGATTAAAGAGGCAGCTATAGTTTCTCCTAATGTTGTATATCTGTGTATACACTGATGTTGAACGGGAGACTATGGTATTTATACCCATCACGTTTCGTGAATTCCTAGCCCTTGGATTAACCAAGATCAACGGCCAGGATCCTTTACCTCTAAACGGCATCGTTTAGTTAAATGAAAGACTTCTCCATGTCCGTTGGATATTGAGTTTGGACGGCCGTGATTATTTCAATATACTACGTCGTTTGGTTTTAGTGACACTTAGTGTCATCCGTTTGATCATCCATATTGAACGGCCCAGATTAATTTTAAACACGACGTCGTTTTAATTCATAATGAACCGCTTCATTTGATACGTTGGATTCAGATCATCAATGGTTGAGATTCGTCCAGCTATTACGAAGTCGTTTGGTTGAGTATGGTCAGACCATGCTTGTGTTTAGGCCTGGTGTGCTTGGGCCTAATATATGTATATATATGTATTTCTTTATTTATGTAGCCCAAGTATTGTATTTTACATTTTTAGCTTGCATTTTAATTATTTCTTGTATTATCTTTTTGTATTTTATATTTTTTTTGGATTTATTTTTAACTATTATATTTCTTTTACTTTTCTATTTTTTCCAGATTTTTCCGATATTTTTGCCATTTTTCTTTTATTTTTCTGGTATTTTGTATTTTCTTGATTTTTCTAGATTTTTTTGTGATATTTTCTAATCTATTTCTTTTGTAATTTTAATTTCAACTTTATTTTTTAAAGCAAAAACACAAGTATTTCAATTAAATCACACAATTGAACACCAAAAATTATTTTTGTATTATTTTATATTTATATTGGAATTTAATTGCTCAGGGCAAAAATCACGTGCTCACAGCTGCCCCTCTTTGCTCGGGAACATGAAGAGTTTCAGTGCAAAGATAAGTGAGGAGTAATGAGAGATTTTTGCCCACTTGCATATTCCGTAAGAAGCATTTTGAAAAACTTTTGACCGCACCCTGCTTCAGAGGTTGCCTACATATCCTGGGCTTAACACGAATCAGGTCAGTGTAGTTAGGGAATGTATGGTAGTTTGAAACTACCTGGGACTTGCTATTGCTGTTGTTATTGCTATAATCACTGACTAACTCCTTATTACACCGGGATAAAATAAAATAAAGAAGCAATTCTGAGCTTTGATCTATGGATTACAAGAAAATCCTATCTATGTCTTGTCTTCTTGTATTGTCTTGCTCTTCCATATCACATGTTGCTCTTTATTTGCATCCTCCTTTTTGTGAATTTTTGCTTATTTCTTGCTTCTGATATACTGCTTCCATCCATTTGTGTGACTTCATAATGTGCTTCTTGCTTCCAGGTCAATACATGTTTAAAAAAAACAAAGAAAATTATTTCCTCTGCCCCAGTATGGGGCTTTCCATGTATTATGCTGTTACTTTGTTAGAAAAACTTTTAAAAATGCAGAAAGTATTCCCTTGTTATATAGGTGGGCGCCTGAACACAAATTAAAATGCTGAAAAGTATTCCCTTGGTATACAGGTGGGTGCCTGAACAGAAATTAAAATGCTGAAACGTATTCCCTTGTTATACAGGTGGGCGCCTGAACAGAAATTAAAATGCTAAAAAGTATTCCCTTGTTATACAGGTGGGCGCCTGATGCAGAAAATAAAAATGCAGAAAAATATTCCCTCGTTATCCAGGTGAGCGCCTGATATGAAAAATGAAAATGCAGAAAAATATTCCCTCGTTATCCAGGTGGACGCCTGATGCATGAGAATGAAAATGCAGAAAAATATTCCCTCGTTATCCAGGTGGGCGCCTGATGTGGAAAATGAAAATGCAGAAAAATATTCCCTCGCTATCCAGGTGGGCGCCTGATGCATGAAAATGAAAATGCAGAAAAATATTCCATCGTTATCCAGGTGGGCGCCTGATGCATGAAAATGAAAATGAAAAAAATATTCTCTCGTTATCCAGGTGGGCGCCTGATGCATGAAAATGAAAATGCAAAAAAATATTCTCTCGTTATCCAGGTGGTCGCGTGATGCAGAAATTGAAAATGCAGAAAAATATTCCCTCGTTATCCAGGTGGACGCCTGATGCAGGAAAATAAAAATGTAGAAAAATATTCCCTCAATTGGATAATTGGGGTGTGAATTTTGAAAGGATAATACCTCTCTCGCTGTTCGGGTAAGTTCCTGATTATTGAGTGAGTCCTCCCTTGTGTATTCTCCCCTTTTATTATTGTTTTCTTTTTGATGTTTTTCTCCCACATTGGTCACATTGACATTGAAGTGATTAGTGGGAATTTGAATCTTTTGTCCCTGTCTAAATTTGTGAACAATTTTATTAGTTATAAAATGATGGTTAGCAACTGGCATTCTTGCTGACCTTGCTTCCATCGTCTGCCTCTTCTTGTTTCATTCCGCTTTGCAATTTATCGCAATATTTTATCAACTTTTTCTTGCAATCCCCTTTTTCTTTTCTCTTTTTGTTTCTTTTCTTTTCATTTTCTTTCAGCCTTGAGATCGCCATTCTTTTTATTTTCTCTTTTCCTTTAACCCAACATTATTATGCCATCTAACATGCGAAGCTGGTAATTAGCTTTCAACTGGCAATTGGTTTTGAACAATGAAATGCAAAGATATGAATTTGAGGGGGTGATGGTATTTTGAAGTAGAGACAGAACTTATCTTGGTATGAAGGCTGATTCATTTTATCATGCCATGTTTTTGAATATCCAACCCAGTCTGTCCAATCGAATCGTTGTTGTCTTACTTTCCTTCAACCCAAACCTTTCTTATTTTTTGTTGTTTCCAATTTCATCAAAATATTCCTCACTTTCGCCTTATGGTGCCTGTGAAGGTTTTCACCAATAAGACTCTCTCATTTTTATTTCTCTCCTCACATTCGCCTTATGGTGCCCGTTAGAGTTTTCACCAATAAGACTCTCTCATTTTTATTAATCTCTTCTCACATTCGCCTTATGGTGCCCGTTAGGGTTTTCACCAATAAGACTCTCTCATTTTTTTTCTTTATTTTTCTGTTTCCAAACCTCTGGGTATTGTCCATGACATGTTTCTCCTAATTCTTATTGTATTATCATTTTCTTGAAATTAATCAAAAGGTCTTTCTTTGGACTATAATGTGGCTTTTGGATGGGTTTAGAAAGAAAGGTATAAAGGCTCAAAATTTAAAAATGAGGGTTCAAAATATTTACAACTCTCAGAATCATAAAACATAACTTCTGCCCCAGTTTCAATATTTGGGGGAATCCTGGATTTTATTTACATGATGACTGAACCTCACTGAGGCTGCCTATGTACCCTTTCGGAATCAAGTCAAAACGTAGTTTGGAACATAAGATCGTTCGTCTTTTGAATTTTCCTGATTTTTCTTTTGTATATTTTTTTTTCATCATCATTTTTCTTCATTCTCATTTTTCTTCATTCTATTTTTCTTTTCTTTTCACTTTCTTGTTCATAATTGATTCCGAGAGAGATATATGAAAGAATAATTCAATAAGGCTCAACAGGGGTAGCAATGGATAAAGTGTTTGGATATAGAATAAAATGCCTTCATCATTTCAATTTCAAAATTATGACAAATACAATTGTACATATGAAAAGGAATCATACATAATATCTCTTGACTGCATCGGAGTTGATAGCAGTCTCTACACATTTTCCTTCAACATCTGTTAAATATAAAGCTCTGTTGGATAATACCCGGGATACCATGTATGGCCCTTGCCAATTAGGTGAAAACTTTCCTTTTGCTTCGGCCTAGTGAGGTAAAATACGTCTTAGCACCAACTATACAACTTTGAATATCCGTGGACGTACTTTCTTGTTGTATGCTCTGTCCATCCTTCGCTGATATAACTATCCGTGACAGACTGCTGCTAGCCTTTTCTCATCGATCAAGCTCAATTGTTCTAGTCGAGGTTTTACCCATTCATCATCATCAATTTCAGCCTCAGCTATGATCCGGAGGGAAGCTATTTCAATTTCTCCAGGTATGACTGCCTCCGTTCCATACACCAATGAGTAAGGTGTTACTCCAGTTGAAGTACGTACAGTTGTACGATAACCCATGAGAGCAAATGGTAATTTCTTATGCCACTGTCTTGACTCTTCCACCATCTTCCTGAGAATCTTCTTAATATTCTTATTCGCAGCCTCAACTGCTCCATTTGCTTTAAGCCGATAAGATGTAGAGTTACGGTGCAGGATTTTGAACTTTTGACATGCCTCTGCCATGAGGTGACTGTTCAGGCTTGCTCCATTATCCGTGATAATCACCTTAGGAATTCCAAAGCGACAAATGATATTTGTGTGTACGAAATCTACTACCGCCTTCTTTGTCACTGCTTTAAATGTCTTCGCCTCCACCCATTTAGTGAAATAATCAATTGCTACCAAGATAAACCTGTGCCCACTAGATGCTGCTGGCTCTATTGGGCCAATGACATCCATGCCCCAGGCGACGAATGGCCATGGTGCTGACATTGTATGCAACTCATAGGGTGGGGAGTGAATCAAATCTCCGTGTATCTGACATTGGTGGAATTTTCGCACATATCTAATGCAATCACGCTCCATGGTGAGCCAATAATATACTACTCTTAGTATCTTCTTGGCCAAAACGTATCCACTCATATGAGGTTCGCAAGCTCCTGCATGTATTTCAGCCATGATTGTGTCGGCTTGCTGTGCGTCTATACATCTCAATAGTCCCAAATCTGGGGTTCTTTTGTATACAACACCTCCGCTGAAGAAAAATTCATTTGCTAGTCGCCTTATAGCCCTTTTTTGGTCCCCCGTGGCTTGTGCTGGGTACACTCATGTCCTCAAATATTCTTTAATATCATGATATAATGGCTCACCATCAAGTTCTTCTTCCACGGCGAAACAATAAGCATTTTGATCACGAACTTGTATCTATAGTGGATCTATATAAGCTTTGTCTGGATGGTGCAACATGGATGATAATGTGGCTAGAGCATCTGCTACTTCGTTGTGCATTCTTGGGATGTGCTTGAACTCTATGGATTGAAACATCTGAGATAGTTTGTGCATACACTGTCGATAAGGTATAAGTTTCAAATCCCTTGTCTCATTTATCCTTCAATCTGATGTATCAAGAGATCCGAGTCACCCATGACCAAAATCTATTGAACACCCATGTCTATTTCCATTCTTAATCCCAATATACATGCTTCATACTCGGCCATATTATTGGTATAGAAAAATCGGAGCTGAGCGGTAACAGGAAAATGCTGACCCGTTTCTGAGATGAGTACTGCTCTAATTCTGACCCCTTTGCTGTTTTTGGCCCCATCAAAGTACATTCTCCAGCCTAGCTTATCGCCTTGTTCCGCTCTCCAATATTCATTGTCTCCTCATCAGGAAAATATGTCTTTAATTGTTCATACTCATCATCGACCAAATTTTCTGCCAAATGATCAGCGACTGCTTGTGCCTTCATTGTAGTGCGAGTTACATAAATGATATCAAACTCTGTAAGTAATATTTGTCATTTAGAAAGTCTTCCTATGGGCATAGGCTTCTGGAATATATATACATCAATGGGTCCAACCGAGATATCAGATAAGTAGTATAAGCCGACAAGTAATGTTTTAACTTCCGGGCAACCCATGTTAAAGCACAACATGTTCTCTCCGACTGATTGTATTTTACCTCGTAAGATGTAAAATTCTTACTAAGATAATATATTGCTTGTTCTTTCTTCCATGTTTCATCGTGCTTGCCCCAGTACACAGCCAAAAGAATCATCCAGAACAATCAGATACAGAATCAGAGGTCTTCCCGGTTCTAGAGGAACCAAAACAGGAGGATTAGCCGGATATTCCTTAATTTTGTCAAATGCCTCTTGACATTCATCAGTCCAATTCACCGCAGCATCTTTCTTCAGTAATTTGAAAATGGGCTCACAGGTTGATGTTAACTGGGCAATAAATTTGCTAATATAATTCAACCTGCCCAATAAACTCATCACTTCTTTCTTGTTCTTAGGCGGAGGCAAGTTCTGGATCGCTTTTATCTTTGACGGGTCTAATTCAATACCATGCCGTCTTACTATGAACCCCAATAACTTTCCTGATGGCACTCCAAAAGCACATTTTGCGGGATTGAGCTTGAGATTATATCTTCGGAGCCTCTGGTAAATTTTCTTAAATCCTTAACATGATCACATTGCTTTTTGATTTGATAATAACATCATCCACGTATACTTCAATCTCTCGATGTATCATGTCATGAAACATAGTGCTCATTTCCCTCATATATGTAGCCTCGGTATTCTTTAACCCAAACGGCATCACCCTATAGCAATATGTTCCCCAAGGCGTGATAAAGGCTGTATTTTCTGCATCTTCTTCGTCCATTAGGATTTGATGATAACCAGCATAACAATCCACAAAAGAACCAATGTCATGTTTGGCACAATTGTTGATCAATATATGGATATTTGGCAATGAAAAGTCATCATTTGGACTGGCTTTATTGAGCTCTCGATAATCAACACACACCCTGGTTTTTTTGTCTTTCTTTGGAACAGGCACAACATTAGCTAACTAGGTAGGATATTTAGTGACCCGTATGACCTTCGCCTCAAATTGCTTGTTGACTTCTTCTTTTATTTTCACAATGATGTCCGTTTTAAACTACCTTAACTTTTGCTTAACCGGACGGCATTCTGGATAGATGGGCAATTTATGTACCACCAAGTCAGTACTAAGCCCTGGTATGTCATCATAAGACCAAGCAAATATTTCCTTGTACTTATGTAACAACCTAATCAAATCTTCTCTGAGTGAAGTCTCTAAATGCACACTAATCTTTGTCTCTCGGACATTCTCCTCACTTCCCAAATTAATAGACTCCGTCTCATTTAAGTTCGGTTTGGTTTTTTCTTCATAATGACTCAAATCATTACTAATTTCCTCCAATACTTCCTCATCATCATAATCCACTTCATGTTCATTTTCAATTTCTTGTATAACTATTCAATTATCAAGACTGGACCGGGAATCCTTCATGCATGACAATCATTGGAATTAGCAAATATTGAAGTGTACAAAAGAAGAAAAATAAAATAAGGAAAAATGGAGGAAGAAAAGAAATTGCATTTCATTGAATTTATTGAAAGGTAACAAGAGTTGGATACATTTGATTTGATGGGATATAGGATTACAATAACAAGATAGTTTTGGGAATGAAATATTTAAAGCTAACTACCACAACTCCCTCCTGATCGGAAGAGGAGTAGCTTCCGAGTTATTTAGCATAGTGTGGGGTCCAACAAATTGAATGTCCATTTTGCTTGTTCCTTCGCCCGTCTCCATCACATTTACGTCTTCAAATAACCTTTCAAATCTTGCTAGAAGCTCTTCATCTAGTTTTATCTCCGGACGGTTTGGCATGACAGTTGCCGGACGTCTCTGTGTACCAGGCTTGACAAAGGAGTTGGATAATTTTGGGATAGGTTTGGGGAGGGACCACCCTTTCTTCTTCAATTTCTTAGCTCTCTGTATATCAGCAATGGTTGGCTTGAATACCAAGCCAAAAGTATCAGTACTGCCTGGAAGGTGAATTGGTTGTCTTATACCCTGCAAGGTAACTACTAAACCCTTTCCTGGAGAAAACCCATTCTTTATCATCTCTTTGGCGACCATAACTGCTGCAGGGGTCACCGTGGGTACTAGCATATTTTCTCCTTCAGATATTTTGTTCACAGTCACGGTGTCCATTACTTGGTACACCCACAGACCTTAATCTCCTTCAACTTCCTCAAATGGTGTAATTGCATTGCAAACATCGTCTTCCCCGTGCACTATTATTTCTTGTTGCTCCCACTCAAATTTTATTTTTTGATGCAAAGAAGATGGTACTGCTTTTGCAGTGTGGATCCATGGACGTCCCAATGGAAGGTTGTATGATATAGTGATATCTAGCACTTGAAACTCCATAGTAAAATCCTTTTGTCCGATAGCAAGCTCTAGTATGATATCCCCCACGGTGTTCTTTCCGCCTCCATCAAAACCCCTCACACATACATTGTTTCGATGAATTCTCTCATGATTGACTTTCAGCTTCCCTACAGTTGACAATGGACAGATATTGACGCTTGATCTGTTGTCCACCAAAACAAGAGTTACTACATATTCTTCACATTTTACCGTGAGGTATAGTGCATTATTATGCTCCGTCCCTTCTTGTGGCAACTCGCTATCTGAAAATGTTATCTTATTTATCTCAAAGATCTTGTTTGTGATTTTCTCCAGATGACATACCGAGATTTTCCCCGGTACGTAGGCTTCATTTAGAATCTTCATCAACTCCATTCTATATTCATCAGAATGAATTAGCAGGGATAACAATGATATTTGCGCGGGCGTCTTCCTGAATTGCTCAACTATAGAGTAATCTTGAGCTTTCATCTTCTTTAGAAATTTCTCAGCTTCTTCCTCAGTGACTGCTTTCTTCACATAAGCTGGATTTTCTTTCACCACTTTCGTCTTCCTCAACTCATCTAGGCCAAAGCATCGCCTAGATCGGGTTAAACCATGAGTTTCACAAATTTCCCCTTTAACTTCTTTCCCTTTATACATCACAGTTACCTTATCCTAATTCCAAGGTACAACCTTAGTATTCATAATTGGCATTTGAACAACTGGTTTAATAACTAATGGCTCTATATAAGCCCCATTTACAGTTAGTATGGGCTTCACCCCAGGTACTATTACTTTCATAGGCTCAGGCTCAATCATCACTGATGGCTCTTTTGCTGGTAACTCGACACTTTCTCACTTTCAACTTTCTCCTTGACCTTGCAGTTTCATCATCATCTGAGAGGGTTTTCTGCAGCTTTCTCCCTGTACTAGCTCTATCATATGTGTCTCATGATGCGCTGGCAAAGGATTTTGAGTTATGTTGGGAGTCTCCGGAGCTTGCACCTCAATTCTCCTAGAGTCAATGAGTTCTTATATTGCGAACTTTAAGTGCCAACACTTCTCCGTATCATGTCCCGGTGTCCCAAAACAGTATTCACAATGGACGGATTGGTCTATATTTCTGGGTGGAGGGTTGGGAATTTTAGGTTCGATGGGGTTCAGCATCCTTAGTTCTCTCAATCGGTGAAAGAAACTGGTATATGATTCTCCCAGAGGAGGGAATGTTCTTTTCCTTTGAGCCCTATCACCTTTTACTTCAGGATCAAGACGGAAGTTGGGTCGGTTTGGATTTCTATAGGTTTTTGAAGGTGGATAGGCATTTTATGCATAGTAGACATTTTGAGGAGCTGGGGTATGCCATGAAGATGAAGGCGGTGGGTAATGTTTAGCTTGTTGGACAAAAAATTGAGGACCGATTGGAGGTTAATATGGTGGAGGTGGATTATATGGTACTGGTGAATATGGCTGGTATGGGCGAGGTTGATGATGATATGGGTTAGGGCCCTGGGATCAAGATCTCCCTTCAATAACCGCCACTTCTGCCTTTTTCTTCTTTCCAATCGACCCTCATGTTCCCGTCTGTAGTGCTTGGTTTGTAGCCTTGATGGCTGAGCAGCTCATAATCTTATTCATCTTTAGACCTTCTTCAACAAAACTCCCCATCTTTACTACCTCATTAAAGGTTTTTCCAATCGCAGACACCAAATGACCGTAGTATGTCGGCTCCAAAGCTTGTAAGAAACAATCTACCATTTCTCTTTCTTTCATTGGTGGATCTACACGTGCCGCCTATTCCTTCCACCTGAATCCATACTCCCAAAAACTTTCTCCGGGCTTCATTTCCATCTTAGTCCATGACAATCTATCAGGGATAATTTCCAGAATATATTGGAAATGGTTTGCAAATGATTGAGCTAAATCATCCCAAATGAACCAACAGGTATGATCTTGACGGGTGTACCATTCCAATGCCGAGCCACTGAGGCTTTTACTAAATAGGCCATCAGCAATTCATCATTTCCTCCTACTTCATGCATTTTACTGTAGTATCCTCTGAGATGGGTCACTGGATCACCATGGCCATCATACAAGTCAAATTTTGGCAATTTAAACAAGGCAGGTAGTTGTACCTCAGAAAACAAACATAAATCTTTGTATGCCACACTCACTTGGCCTCCAAGACCCTGCATATTGCGAAACGACTGCTCAAGGCTCTTCATTTTCCTAGCCATCTCCTCTTGTTCAGGGTTTCTAGCAAGTTTCTCCTCCTCCGTCATGTCAATGAGTGGTGTGTAAGAATCATGTTGCATGTAGGCAGGTTCTGGCAAGTAGTAATAATTATCCTGGACATGAAATACAGGCTTGCTAGAGGATTTATGTAAAGTGGCTGGTGGCGGTGCCACATACACAGGAACGGCCTGGGGTGGTGGTGGTGGAGCTTGTTTAGGCAGGGGTGGTGGTGCTCGTGATGTAGATGTGGAGGATGAGTTCATGGTGGGTGGTGTGAGCACGTGATTTTTGCCTTAAGCAATAAAATTCCAAAATTAAAATAAATAATATTTTTGTTTGCAATTATATGTTTTGATTGAAATAAATTGTATTTGAATGATTGAACAATTACAAATGAAAATTAGAAAATTAAAAAAATAGGTTAAATATAAAATATCACAAAGTAAAGGAATTAAAAGAAAATTAGCAAAAATACAAATATATGCCAAAAATTAAAGAAAAATAACAAAAAATGTCAAAAAATATCAGAAAAATTAGAAAAAATAGGAAATTAAAAGAAATTGAGTAATTGAAAAAGAATATAAAAAGAGAAAATAAAATACAACAAGAAAATACACAAAAAATAATAAAAATACATGAAACACAAAAAATATAGAACTGGGCCAAATGTTACAAGCCCAAACACATCAGCCCAGAGGATTTAAAAATCCGGTCCAATATACTCAATCCAACGGCTGATTTTGAATGTTTAAGATTAACTCAGACGACGCAGCTTCATCGAGCAAATCTGGGTCGTCCATCTATAAAGATCTAACGGAGATCAATTAGTATCCACTTAACTTCCAAACGGCACCGTTTTTTAACTTTGGATCCTGGCCGTTGATCAAAGATGATCCAAAGGCCAGGATCAATTAAGCCATCGAGGGTATAAAAGGCGGGTCTCTATAGAGACCGGCCATTTCTCTCTTTTACAAACCCTAGCCGCCCCCTCTTCTTCTTCATCTCTTTCTTTCTTCTCTTCACCGGCCATGGAGAGTGGCCGATTTCCATGGCCATCTCCGGCCACTCCCAATCTCCAAACCCTTCTTTTCCTCCTTCACTACACCAAACCACCCTGAAACCCCAAAGAAACCCCAAAAGCCCCCTGTTTTTGAAACTCCGATCACCGGACTTTTCTCCGGTGACCACCAAACTAAGAAACAGTCGTTCAAACTTACACCATTAGACCACATTGCACATAACCACTTTCCATCAAATATCACTGAAACTTCTCGAATCTTCGAGATTAGATCACCGGAACCCTAACTCCGGCAAACCTTATAACACCCACCCCTAAAGACACACCCATCTCTACCCAAAAACCCAATAAAACCATCTGATTCAAAAATAAAGACTCGAAACCTTGAAGTCTGAAGTCTGGAAAGGAAAAAGAGAAAAAGAAAAGAAAAAAGAAAAAGAACAAGAAAAAGAAAAGAAAAATAGGGAAAGCTCAGGAGACATATCCTGCGAGCTAAGTCTCCTCTCCCTCTCTTTGTTTCTATTTTTGATTGTTAATCATGTTTTTCTGTAATTAATTCTGTTTCTTTGATTTAGTTTAAATTAGTTGCATGATTAGTTAATCTTCTCTCTATTGATATGTGTCACGACCCCAAACCCCGGTCGTGATGGCGCCCAACATATTGCTAGGCAAGCCGGACCATCTTATCCAATTACCAGCCAAGTATACTTAATACTAATTAATCGGCGTGATTAGCCTGTTTTCATAACAAATCAAGAAGTGTAGAAATGAAATACAAGAACACAGTCCCAACCAAATCGTGATGTCACAAGTCTGAGCCTCTACAAATGAGATCTACTACACAATAAAATCTAACCAGAATGGAGACAACAAAATGATAAAAAGAAAGAGGCCGGGTACTGTGGACGTCGGCAGCTACCTCGAAGTCTCCACAGAATGGGGATAATAAAGCAGTTGCGATAGCTCAACCGCCCTCCTGAACCTGTATATCTGCACAAAAAGTGCAGGGGAGTGGGGTGAGTATATTTCAACTCAGTGAGTAACAATAATAAACAATAACTGAAAATAAGAACTCATGTACTATCACTAAACAGTTCTAAGGCAACCCCCACAGGTTAGTCATCACTATAATGAGTACTCTGATCTCCAGTCCACATCTATCTCATCTAGGTCCCACACCGACCACATCCTCGCTCGTACCACTACGGTATACAGCCATTTCAATATATGGAGACATATACATCTGTCGATAACATATAAATATTTCAGTATATATATGTATAATGTATAAGTATTTAAGTAGATAATAGGATATGATTAAGTATAATGCTGCGGCGTGCAGCCCGCTCCAATACATATACCGCTGCGGCGTGCAGCCCACTCCATTTAACATCGACGACGCTCACCGGGGGTGTATACAGACTTTGGAGGGGCTCCCTAGGCCCAAGCACTATTATACTGCGGCGTGCAGTCCGTCCCACATGTATATTACATGTATATTACTGCGGCGTGCAGTCCGATCCATTATATGTATATATATTTATACTGCTGCGGCGCGCAGCCCGATCCCATAATATACACCAGTGCTCACTGAGAATGTGTGCAGACTCGGACACCGAAGGGGCTCCTACAGCCCAAGCGCAATAATACTGCGGCGTGCAGTCCGTCCCACATGTATATTACATGTATATTACTGCGGCGTGCAGTCCCGATCCAATATATATACTGCTGCGGCGTGCAGCCCGATCCAATATAGGTATATATATATAATGCCTCACAATGGGTCCTCGACCCTATTCCAGTCAGTATATACTTGGCCTCTCAGGCCCAATATAATATATCACAGTGGGTCCTTGACCCTGTCTCAGTCAATATAGACTTGGCCTTTCAGGCCCAATATAATATCTCATAGTGGGTCCTTGACCCTATCTCATCTCAATCGGTATAGACTTGGCCTTTCAGGCCCACTCAGCTAGAACAGGGAATTCCACCCTAGATAATCTCTCTCAATGTACACATCTAATACGGGCTCAAATTATGCTATACAGCTAGAGCTACGGCTGAGTGTATGTTTCCAACACGATATAAGGGTCACCTAGCTCTATAGGTTCCTTAATGCTCTACAGATCGGCACAAGGCCCCAAACATGGCTATTAGCCCAATTGTACAGTTATAATCTCATTAACAGTCATACAACACAGTATTCTATTAGCCGGGAAGGACCAAGTCCGAACCCTCAATCACAATGTCACTACGCCCGTTAGAGAATGCGTGTCTCATCTCAATATAGCACTGTGAAGTGCTAGTACGGGGTTTCAAACCCTCAGTACATTGTTTACTACTACCACTCACCTCGAACCGGTAGAAGCCTCGGTCCGCCTTGCGCTTGCCTCGCAAATCAATCTCCTTGGTTGCCAAATCTGCTCAAAATCAATGATAATACATCAATATATGCTAAATTCACGTAACCCATTCGAAATAACCCAAATTGCATCAAAACCCACAAAGTTGTCAAAATCCGACTTTTGGTACGCTTCTCAAAAAATTATAATTTACATATTCGGAACCCTCGTCTCAATACGAGTCTAGGCATATAAAATTTACCAAATTCGGACTCCATTTGCCCGCTCAAATCGGTATTTTACCAAAGCCCTGGCCTAGGCTAAATTTCCCCACAATTTGATCCAATTTCGGTGAAATAAAGAAGGATTCTAAGATAAAAACACATATATTAACCATAAAACTTACCTCCAATGATAACCCGGTGAAATCCCAGCAATTTCCCTTCACTTTTGCTCTCCAAGACTCAACAATGGAGGTTTTCAATTAATGAGTCACGGATGAAAATTCTGTCCAGATTTTTTTTTTAACAAAATACTGTTCACCCGTGTTACTGTTCACGGGGTACTGTTCACAATGTACTATTCACGGGGTACTATTCACGGGGACTATTCACGGGTACTGTTCATTGCAGCAGCTTTTTATCTAAATTGCAGCACAGTCATTTTTTACTAAAATGGCTCTAAATCCATCATACGAACTCGAAATTAGACGATTCCTTTTCCTTTGGCTCCGTAATTTTGATACGGATCTAGTAGTTCAAACAAAACTGAATTTGGAGCTCATTTGCTTAGTTCAATACCAATTTCGCTCGTTAAATAATTAACTCACATATCGCGTCAAAAACCCAATCGCGACTTGATGAAATTAAACCAAAATTTCCAGATCAGTCCTATAATTCATGATTTAAATTCTCGAAGTCTCGAAGTTAAATTTGGATCTCTAGAACTAAAAATAGAACTTTGGATCATTACATTTACGCTCAAAAGTGCAAAAATCATCCAAAAATGACCCGTTGGACATCCGAAACACACCCGAGACCCCCGAGACCTCAACCAAATATACAAACATGATCTATTACCTCATTCCAACTTGCTCGAATCATTAAATCACTATAGTTAACATCAAAATCGTCCGTTTTCAGCAAATTCAAGCTTAAGTTCAACTATAACTTTCAAAATTCTTATTCGATCAAAAATCCGACCAAACGACCTCCGAATGACCTGAAATTTTGCAGGCACATCCAAAATCACCTAACGGAGCTACTGCAACTGTCGGAATTCCATTCCGACTCCCGGATCAAAATCTCAGCTACCGTCCGGATTTCGCCAAAATTCAACCTTAGCCAATTCAAGCCTATTTCTACACCGGACCTCCAAATTCAATTCCGATTGTTCCCCTAAGTCACAAATCACCTCCCGGAACTAACCAAATCATCCGAATCCGATTCCGAGTCCTCTAACTAAATAGTCAACGTCCAGTTGACTTTTCCCAACTATTCCTTCTTCTAAGAGACTTTCTGTCTCAATTTCAATCAAACTCAACCCGGATTGACTCAAACTCACCCAACACGCATATTACAACATCAACAAGCATATAACGGGGGTAACAGGGTGATAACTCACATGATGACGGCCCGGGTCATCACATTCTTCCCAACTTAAGCAAACGCTCGTCCTCGAGCGGACCAAGAGGTCTACTGGAAGTGACCCAATAGCCGAATGACCTTACCAAGCATATATTCGGGGCGATACCACTTCACCCTATCTTTCATAAGTCCGATAACATAGTATAGCTGAATTTCCACAGTCTAACTGAACCATAAACCACATTGCACTTTCCGAAATCATATACCAGTCTGAATCCCACATCTATACTCAGAGTACACACGATCCAACTGTAATAGCCAACTCACCACTCCGGGTGAGATCACATGATGTATCAAACAACCCGATCACTCGATACGATAGTCTCTAATCACGACAATTGGCCACAATAACCAAATACTAGCAGAAAGAACCTTTCTCATTAGATAGAGTCTTATTCCAACACATTCATATCCTGCCCACGGCAACTGAAGCACGCGATATACCGAACCCATCTCTCGGGTCAACCATTCGTGAATCTATTTCCCTTTTAAAACCGATACCACAATAAGTTTCGGAGCCAAACCTCGATATTACCTTTCTAACGAGCTGAAATCATATATGCTCGCTCTCATTAATGACTTCAATGATCATTTCGGTTATAACACACCACACTGGTAACATGACACCTCAGCATTGGCCTAGGCCACAACGAGCACAACACATGCTCCAATAAGAACGATCTGAACACACTCGAATCATGACAACTGACTCGCACAAAGAGCCATAATTCAAATTCTTCCATACCATCACAACACATAACTGAGATTCTCGTCTCACATCATAGAATTAGAGTACCTGAATCCTCCTCGAAAGGTCATAACATCACGTGGCCTTGCCACAACTCATGATTCTATCCAAACACTATTACTCATGGAGCACCTCAAGTCGCAATTCTCAAAACGGTCAGCCACACACATATTTAGGTCTGAACTCAAGCAATCAATCACACGCGATGATACATTTAGTATATGCTATCGAATCCTGAATGGACACAACCGATGTGCTATTCCTCGAGCGATACCCAATACGGACTATTCCGCAGAAAAGAGGAAGTATTGTATGCAAGGTACATATAGGAAGCTATATTTCCCACATCACACTGTTGCGGCGCGCAACCCGTTCCAATAGCATCCTGTGGTGGCGTGCCACCCGATCTAGATACCATACATGTGGCGGCGTGCCACCCGATCCAGATACTATACATGTGGCGGCGTGCCACCCGATCCACGCATAAATCTAGCAAAAGGGAATGCACATCTACTCAAGCTGCTCATTGCAACAAACATGTATATATAGCCTCGAGCTCGGTCACATGAAACTCATCCGACAAAGTTCCTCAATACCGGAATTGAATCAATGGTAGATACCTCTACACTGACATCCGCCACGAAGGCCCAACTGGCAAAGCAATACCTACCAACCGTCCGCCGGCTCTAGGGTACATCCACCCTACTGGAGCATGATCTGATGCGCTCTGCCATGCAGTTTGCGACATGTTTCTGACATAGTCCATATCACATTAGTCTAGACAGTCTGACTTATGACAACCAGCCTGCAATCATATATCATTATTCAAATTCGTCATATCAAGTGACGAGATAGCCACTAGGACTTCCAATTTCCGATAACCGCTAAATTGTGCCTATACACACGATATACTACCGCTGCGTAGGCGGGTTACGAGAACTTCTAGTCTCCAACACATACATAACACAGGAATCACTATGCATGATTCTGTACTTCACCGTATAATTACATAACGCACCTCAAGCGTCCATTCATACCATGAAAGCCATTCATAAATTTCACTATGTCAATTATTACAGTTGATCCAACGGGAGAATACCACCATACCGCTAGATATTATCAATTTATTTTACATGCCCCTTTTTACCAAAGACTCTGCCGAAATACTAGCATAGCAGTACCATTATCCTAAATCACCAGGAAGATTGATTCTCAGATTATCTGCAGCTGCCCACGCTGCTTGAGGGTTTTAATGACTTCCCATATAATGAATTGATCTCAAAACCTTGAACATGTCGTTATCAACTTTCCATAACATATAGCATATACCATACCACACTAAAACAACAGGGAAAATTCATATCCCTTTCCCTACGCCGCAAACATCGGCGCACTCAACTAGTCAAGGATTTCATGATCCCATATAGAGAAAACTCATTACACATTCCATGCTTTACATACCAACAGGAAATACACTCATTTTCAAACCACGGTAAAACACATCACAAACCCTTTCTCCCAATTACATTGCATAAGTTAAATTGCAGGACTGAGTCCTTATACCCATACCGAGTTACACAACTGCCAATACTCAAAGCTTTATTGCACAATATCGGCGAGACTCATTACTTCAAACATATACCAGGAATTAATCGTATTCCTTATCATACCGTTTCGGTTTATTAACAAGTTGATCCATTTACCCAATTTCCTTTCCGATTCATCTTTAATTTAATACTAGTCTTTACTGTAGCACCACAATGCCTCAACCCATGTTACCACACAAGACTCGTACATAAGACCATACGGTCTAAGACCCATAGGCCACTGAATACTCTCTCAATTGTTTCCCAGAAATACCACATTCTACAATACTTTGTTTTGAAGAACTTCCTGCGATTTGAATTTGTTATCATTACCTTTATATACGGATACAAAGAATCTCATCATCCCCATAACATAACAAAAGTCTTGATTTCTTCTAACGAAACCACGGTCTTTAGCCACGTACACAGTCTTAAGGCACCTGATTGTTGCAAGCGTAAATCTTGAACACCACAAGGCTATTCTCGGGCGTCATTCACCCTTAACCAGTTATAATTCAACTGCCTTATTAAACAGAACCACTCGGGCCTTAATAGAACTCTGACACCGCAGAACATGATTACATACGGATACAATTAACTATATTTCTTTTCTATACATCAAACATTCTTTAGCAATAGCCACTCAAAACCTCCTAGTATTTTCTCACATCTACGAAGCACCATAACCTTCGTCGGAATTTTTCCCAACATGCTTGGGGACAGAACCATCATAGCACACAATAGTGCAATCAGTTAGTCAATAAAAACCTCCCCAACTTGGCTCGGAGCCATACATCAAAGCACTTTTAGCCACTCATAGCATTCTTACTCAATTGATGCTCCAATGTTACAGTGAGATTAAACTCGAGCTATTTACAAACTTTGGCGGAGACTCGAATCATCGGAAATCTTAACTCTTTTGCAATTCTCGTATTCATTCACACGCAACAGCTAAGCCCATTCCTTAGGCGACAACATTTTTTTTTTTTAAGTCACAAAATTTTCAAAAATTTCGGCAGAGTTTCCTTTGTAATTGGGCCTATCCACCTGCCAGAGAACCACCAAAATCATGCTAACGACACGTCCACAAATTGACAAAGCATCACAATGTATATCAACAATATTAATCTCAATACCACCTGTATTATATTATCAAAATTGATACGTGGACATGCGTTTCACCTATTTGAATCAAAACACATAGAAAATACATTTCAACCCTCCATTATCTGGGCTATTCCACCAAGTAAGAACATTTTCTTTCCTTAATATTTCTGTATACCTTCCATTGCCTTAGACATTACACAGTACCAACATACTCATTACATAGCTATCTAGCCGCCATTCCTACAATCAGGGACAATACTAAACATATAAGTTCATAATACCAACTCGTAAAATTAGCACCTCGGTGCTCAAGCCATAGGCAAAGATTCGGCCTCGAGTCCTTCAGACCGGCCCAACATAAAACTTACGGAGATTACATCTCGCCCCTTAATCGAGAAATCATAAGCCATCAAGGCAAATTTATCACTAAGCACTCGAGTGCGCGCATCAATGTGCAGGAGGAATTTCAAGAATTACATCTCAAGCTGAATAAAACACGCACGATGAGAATTCCAAGAATTTGAAACTTTCCTAAAGGTTTGCAGCCTCCCGAGGATAAGTACAGGCGTCCCCGTACCGATCCACGAGACTCTACTAAACCGGCTCATGACTCGCGAGACCTGTTAACCTAGGCTCTGATACCAACTTGTCACGACCCCAAACCCCGGTCGTGATGGCGCCCAACACATTGCTAGGCAAGCCCGACCATCTTATCCAATTACCGGCCAAGTATAATTAATACTAATTAATCGGCGTGATTAGCCTGTTTTCATAACAAATCAAGAAGTGTAGAAATGAAATACAAGAACACAGTCCCAACCAAATCGTGGTGTCACAAGTCCGAGCCTCTACAAATGAGATCTACTACAAAATCAAGTCTAACCAGAATGGAGACAACAAAATGATAAAAAGAAAGAGGTCAGGTACTGTGGACATCGGCAGCTACCTCGAAGTCTCCACAGAATGGGGATAATAAAGCAGTTGCGATAGCTCAACTGCCCTCCTGAACCTGTATATCCGCACAAAACGTGCAGGGGAGTGGGGTGAGTATATTTCAACTCAGTGAGTAATAATAATAAACAATAATTGAAAATAAGAACTCCTGTACTATCACTAAACAGTTCTAAGGCAACCCCCACAGGTTAATCATCACTATAATGAGTACTCTGATCTCCAGTCCACATCTATCTCATCTAGGTCCCACACTGACCACATCCTCGCTCGTACCACTACGGTATACAGCCATCTCAATATATGGAGACATATACATCCGTCTATAACATATAAATATTTCAGTATATATATGAATATGAATAAGTATAATGCTGCGGCGCGCTGTCCGCTCCAATACATATACCGCTGCGGCGCGCAGCCCGCTCCATTTAACGTCGACGGCGCTCACTGGGGGTGTATACGGACTTCGGAGGGGCTCCCTAGGCCCAAGCACTATAATACTGCGGCGTGCAGCACGATCCACACAAATATTACTGCGGCGTGCAGTCCGATCCAATATATATATATGTATATATCTCTATACTGCTGCGGCGTGCAGCCCGATCCCATAATATACACCAGGGCTCACTGAGAATGTGTGTAGACTCAGACACCGAAGGGGCTCCTACAGCCCAAGCACAATAATACTGCGGCGTGCAGTCCGTCCCATATGTATATTACTTGTATATTACTGCGGCGTGCAGTCCGATCCAATATATATACTGCTGCGGCGTGCAGCCCGATCCAATATAGGTATATATATATAATGCCTCATAATGGATCCTCGACCCTATCCCAGTCAGTATATACTTGGCCTCTCAGGCCCAATATAATATATCACAGTGGGTCCTTGACCCTGTCTCAGTCAATATAGACTTGGCCTTTCAGGCCCAATATAGCATCTCATAGTGGGTCCTTGACCCTATCTCATCTCAATCGGTATAGACTTGGCCTTTCAGGCCCACTCAGCTAGAACAGGGAATTCCACCCTAGATAATCTCTCTCAATGTACACATCTAATACGGGCTCAAATTATGCTATACAGCTAGAGCTACGGCTGAATGTATGTTTCCAACACGATATAAGGGTCACCTAGCTCTATAGGTTCCTTAATGCTCTACAGATCAGCACAAGGCCCCAAACATGGCTATTAGCCCAATTGTACAGTTATAATCTCATTAACAGTCATACAACACAGTATTCTATTAGCCGGGAAGGACCAAGTCCGAACCCTCAATCACAATGTCACTACGCCCGTTAGAGAATGCGTGTCTCATCTCAATATAGCACTGTGAAGTGCTAGTACGGGGTTTCAAACCCTCAGTACATTGTTTACTACTACCACTCACCTCGAACCGGTAGAAGCCTCGGTCCGCCTTGCGCTTGCCTCGCAAATCAATCTCCTTGGTCGCCAAATCTGCTCAATATCAATGATAATACATCAATATATGCTAAATTCACGTAACCCATTCGAAATAACCCAAATTGCATCAAAACTCACAAAGTTGTCAAAACCAGACTTTTGGTACGCTTCTCGAAAAATTATAAAAGTTACTTATTCGGAACCCTCGTCTCAATACGAGTCTAGGCATATAAAATTTACCAAATTCGGACTCCATTTGCCCGCTCAAATCGGCATTTTACCAAAGCCCTAGCCTAGGCTAAATTTCCCCACAATTTGATCCAATTTCAGTGAAATAAAGAAGGATTCTAAGATAAAAACACATATATTAACCATAAAACTTACCTCCAATGATAACACGGTGAAATCCCAGCAATTTCCCTTCACTTTTGCTCTCCAAGACTAAACAATGGAGGTTTTCAATTAATGAGTCGCGGATGAAAATTCTGTCAAGATTTTTTTTTAACAAAATACTGTTCACCCGTGATACTGTTCACCCGTGTGTACTGTTCACCCGTGTTACTGTTACTGTTCACAATGTACTATTCACGGGGTACTATTCACGGGTACTGTTCATTGCAGCAGCTTTTTATCTAAATTGCAGCACAGTCATCTTTTACTAAAATGGCTCTAAATCCATCATACGAACTCGAAATTAGACGATTCTTTTTCATTTGGCTCCGTAATTTTGATACGGATCTAGTAGTTCAAACAAAACTGAATTTGGAGCTCATTTGCTTAGTTCAATACCAATTTCGCTCGTTAAATAATTAACTCACATACGTCAAAAACCCAATCGCGACTTGATGAAATTAAACCAAAATTTCCAGATCAGTCCTATAATTCATGATTTAAATTCTCGAAGTCTCGAAGTTAAATTTGGATCTCTAGAACTAAAAATAGAACTTTGGATCATTACATTTACGCTCAAAAGTGCAAAAATCATCCAAAAATGACCCGTTGGACATCCGAAACACACCCGAGACCCCCGAGACCTCAACCAAATATACAAACATGATCTATTACCTCATTCCAACTTGCTCGAATCATTAAATCACTATAGTTAACATCAAAATCGTCCGTTTTCAGCAAATTCAAGCTTAAGTTTAACTATAACTTTCAAAATTCTTATTCGATCAAAAACCCGACCAAACGACCTCCGAATGACCTGAAATTTTGCAGGCACATCCAAAATCACCTAACGGAGCTACTGCAACTGTCGGAATTCCATTCCGACTCCCGGATCAAAATCTCACCTACCGTCCGGATTTCGCCAAAATTCAACCTTAGCCAATTCATGCCTATTTCTACACCGGACCTCCAAATTCAATACCGATTGTTCCCCTAAGTCACAAATCACCTCCCGGAACTAACCAAATCATCCGAATCTGATTCCGCTTTTCCCAACTATTCCTTCTTCTAAGAGACTTTCTGTCTCAATTTCAATCAAACTCAACCCGGATTGACTCAAACTCACCCAACATGCATATTACAACATCAACAAGCATATAACGGGGGTAACGGGGTGATAACTCACATGATGACGGGCCGGGTCATCACAATATGTTTCATGTTTATATTATCTTATCTTATAATATTTTCTAATATTCTTTATTAATGACATGCTTCACTAGTCTATTGTTAATCATGTTTGTTACACTTGACTAGTATACTTGAGCCTTTTTAGGGTTTTTGTGAGTTTAAACATGAAAGTATTCTGAATATATCTCTTTATGTTAAATTTGTTATACTATGCCTTAATCTGAGTTGTGAGTTGTTTAATTGAAATTCAACAATTATCAAATTTCTCTCTCAGTTTTGATTAGGTGATAAATGATTTCTGATTGTGGCTATGTGTGCAAACTGATATAAGAAGGCTATATTTGTGATAAGTTCATGTTTTAGACTACAATTAGTCTTATTATGCTTTAGGGGTATTTGTTATAGTTGTGATAGATAGGTAATTAGATAATTGGCTAATGTTTAAGTATGTTAATTGGCTAAAAATGAAATTTGTCTAAAAATGGCTACAATTTAAATAATATAAAGATTGGCTAGTTCTGAAACTGGCCAACTGTGTAATTCCTTCAGCTTAAATCTAATTGGCTAAGTTTTGTAAGTTTAAATCTAATTCTGAATAACAAAAGTGCCTAATTTTGCAAAGCCAAGTCCAAACACTGGACTGGCTAACTCTGAAAAGGTTTTAATTCTTAACTAAGCAGGCTAGTCCTGCAATTCAATTAAAATAGACAGTAATGAAAGGATACCTCTTAAAAGAGGTCAAAATTGAAAGAAATTAAGGATCAAATCTGTCTAAGTCTTAAATGTCTTATAATAACTGGCCAGTAGTCAAATAAGGCATAAAAACTGTACACCCAAATCTTAGATAGGTCGGATAAATATTAATTAATAACAGGGGCATAAAAGGAATGAAAAATGGCATAATTGTAGATTTAATAGAGCCTATAGTGACAAATCAGACATTTAGACTTAGTATTTATGCAATAATGCACAAAACAAAAGGTATAATAGACCCAATAAAAAGGCTTAATGGTTAATAACCTTAGCAAATGAGGGTACTATAGTAATAGGCCCCTAATAGAAGCCAACAGATCCCCCCTAGAACCTTCCAGCAAAGACTGGAAGGCATTTTTGAATCTGAAAAAAAGTACCAAAGTGTAGTAAATAAAAGAATTAAGGGGATGGAATTGGGAATAAATTTTCAAATTTTCCCCTCAAAATTTCATCACCCACATCTATAAATAGGCTTTAATTAAGCCTGAATAAGGGCTGTATTTTTAGAATTCAGAGAATACTTCTGAAATTGAGAGTGAAACTATCATATTCTAAGAGTAATTTCTGGGTATTTGTCGAGCACTATTCTGAAAATCAATTAGGAATCCTCTGTTTGCTAGGTTTCTACTGGTTTTCTTCAAGTTCTGTTATTTGGATTGCTATTTGCTGAGCTTGGAATTCCTGTTCGACTGTTTGATTCAACTGTGCTTGCTGTGTTGATTCATTTCTGCTGCTGTGCTTTGCTGCCGTGATCAACTGATTATTCTTCTCATTTGCTTCCCTTATACTCATAGAGTTCTTTTGCTGAATCAGGTACACAGCTGCTACTCAAGCATGTAACTGAGTCAATTTGAAGAAATGAATGAATTGAATTAATTTGCGAGATTGCTTCTCTTATTTATTTTCATTTTTAGCATACAAGTAGATATTATGTAATTCAATAGGAAATGAATGTATAAGTAATACATATGAAGCATGAGCTGATGCTGACAAACAATGTAATAGAGTAGAATGTTGATTAGAGTAGTAGTAATCGTAATCATTTAGCTTAGTTTAACAGTAGGTTAATTAGATTAAACTAACGTACATAGTTTTAAAAACGGATTCATAATAGGCATATGACAACAGTGACCAAACGAACTATAATAAGGTCATCAACTTAGTTTTAATATACCTCTTCACTTTCTGAGTTCAGTATTAGTTGTAGGTTGCATGATTTAAAAAATCAGTAGTTAAGAGTTATAAGGTTGATCGACATGATTACACAATCAGCCTACTATTTGAATTACAATTAGCTTCTGATAATTAGAAGAGTATGAGTTATAATTAGTGAATTATTACTAAAGTTCACAGAACATTATTTAGTTAAGTAATTAATTATTTACTAAAGTTGACGGAGCATTACTTAACTATATGAGACAGGATTATTACTAAAGTTGACAGAACATTACTTAACTAAATAATTAATCTATTTTTTGTAGATTAAAAAATAGATTAATTATTTAGTTAAGTAATGTTTTGTCAACTTTAAATAATAATCCTGTCTCATATAGTTAAGTAATGTTCTGTCAACTTTAGTAAATAATTAATCTATTTTTTGAAGATTAAAAAATAGTTAATAAAATAAAAAAGGCAGTCTGTTGGTTGAATACGATAGTGTGGATATTTGAGATTTGGAATTGATATTGTTAGTTTTGTACTGTTGTTTCATCTTCAGAAATAAATATAATTTGAGTTTATTCTCTTTTTGATTTCAAGTACGTGTATATAATGAATTTCTGTTTCTGTTTCTCCCTTTCTATCTCTTTTGGTCTGGGCCTAACGAATAACACAGTCCTGGATTCAATTAAATTAGTAATTGGGCTTCTAATAAATGATTTCAGTACATTCTGGGTTTCTGAAACCCAGATGCATGAATCAGTCTGCTGAATGTGAGCCCAAATGTCCAGGCCCAACAATATAAATGATAAGGCCTAGACTTACTTCTGAAATTATAATATAATTAAAATGATTAAGGAAAAACCAATGATAGAAAATATAGTTGTTTGCTAGGATTGGACTATAAAAATCGATTGGGACGAGCCTCGTATGAAAACGAATAAATGGGGCCCCCATATAAATACATTACTAATATGATAGAATCGGGAAGATCGTTAGCAAATTCCACGGTCTTTCCAAAAGAATAACAAGTCGTTAGACGCTATAGGCACGACTTTAAAATATACTTTCCTAATACGAGTGCACATCTAATGTGACTCAAATCCTAAATCTCGGCGAAGCCAAAGCGTATTAATAGTCACAGGCGTACTGGTTGCGGTGTGACTCGTGATACATTTTTGCAACGTCGCAATTCATAAAATATTTAAAGAAAAACATGCACACTTTGTTTAAAAGCATATAGTGAAATCAATTAAAATCAAGAATGACAGTTGAGCGACCGTGATGAAACCACGAAATCCGGGAGTGCCTAACACCTTCTCCCGGGTTAACTGAAATCCTTATCCGGATTTCTTGTTGTGCGGACTGTTAAATAGAGTCGACTTCCTCGGATTCGGGATTAACCGGTGACTTGGGACACCATTATTTTCCCAAGTGGCGACTCTGAAATTTTCAATAAAATCCCGAACCGGTTGTCCTTAAATTGGAAAAAATCCTTCCTCGTTGTTGTTATATCCCTTCCCGGGGTATTTATAATTATCGAGGTATACTTTATTCTCCTATTCGGGGAAAATCAAAAAGGTAGTAAAAAGGGAGGTGTGACAGCTCTGGCGACTCTGCTGGGGAAAAACAACCTAGAACTTCAGTCCAGGGTTTAAGAATTCGAGCTCGTTAGAATTGTCGTTCTTGATGTTATTTGACTTCATTATATGCTTTGATCAACGTGCTACGTGTTTTTATTTGCTTTGATATTACGTGGATTGTATATATAGAATTGTGCCGAAAACCCTTCTATTCTTTACCTCATGGGATGTGCTTACTGGTTGAGACTCCCCTTTCTGTTAAGTTATACCCAAAATAAGAAATAGAGGCCAGATAAGTTACAATGCCAAACGATCCCGCGGGTCCTCGGTATGTAGCCCCCTCGTCGATCTGAGTTGTCCACTCGGGTACACGATCTAGTACCATATGAAACAATAAGATATTGAACATAGGTCTAGGACGATTATTTGCATCATAAGTGACTTAGGGGACTCAATACAGGGGTTGGATCCGTCTAGGACAGGTGACCCAGAATATTAAAGACCGAGCATATTATATGTTGCATTTTAACTGTCCTGGATCATTATGCAGACCAGCAAAATTCTTGAAAAACAAAAGAAAGAGAAATTTTGGAATAAAAATATTGAAATATTAGCGAAATGCTGTCGAAACTTGGAAAAAGAAAATTTTGAAAAAACAGGAGGAACAATGTTGTTGAAATAATTGGTCAAATAATCTGACCAAACTACGCAGGTTTGATTCTTGCCATTAGGCGGGATACGTAGGCAACCCTTGACGGGTCCAACCACGCTTTTATAAAATGACCAAAAATATTGAATTTTAGTTTCAAATAATCAAAGTGATTGTTGTTTTTTGAAATAGTCGAATGTTCCGAAAGGACGCCGGAAGGCTGTTTTGACAAAAATGGCCACTTCAAAATCATGTCTTTTTCTTTCAAATAAATAGCCTGAAAAGGCTAATTCTTTCAAAAATGAAAATTGTCTTTGAAAAATATTTTTCCTTTTCTGAATAAAATCACCTTTAATAAATGTGCAGGATGAGCACAGTACAAAATGAACCCTCCACCTTAATGAATAAAATCCCTTTAGAGATGAGACTATGGTGGAATGATATGGGTCAAGAAGGACAAGCTTGGGTCAAACACTATCTAAAGGATCTTACGGGGTTGATGGACATAATTCCTCGTGGTGATATTATTCGGGCACTTGTCACTTGTTGGGATCCCGCACATGATGTTCTACACTTCTCAGACTTCAAGCTCACTCCTGCCTTAGAGGAAATTGCTTATTATATCAGGAAAGATGAGGTTCCCCTAAAAGAAAAATATCGGTTGCTCCAAGGGCAATAAGAGTGACAGATTCCTCGACTCTATGAAAATTGCCAGGAACGTTCATAACGAAGAATTGGCTAATGGATTTTGTTTTTTAAGTTTCATCAACCGCAGATATTGTAAGGCTCCGTAAAATATTTGTTCATAAAACCTAGTAGCTATAGTGTCATGGACCCTTGGTAGTGATTTAAGTTTCAAAAATGTAGAGAATTAATTTTTCCGAAAAGTGTCAATTTTGCGGTCAAGAATGTGACCGCAAATCTGCTATGCGGACCGCATTCTTGCCGCAAAGCTTTCCAGAAAGTCTCCCAAAATCGTGTTGAAAATGCGGTCGATATGCGATCGCATAATGAATCTGCGGTGCACTTTGCGACCGCAGATCAAGAATGCGGACCGCATATTGGTCACATTCTGTAACAGAACTTGAGTAATTTTTGAGGCCATTCTGCGGTCACTATGCGGACCGCATGTTGGTTCTGCGGTCGCAAAGTGCACCGTAGATTCGCCCCGGCCCAAATTTTTGTAACATTTTGACCCGATCTCTTCTTTAATATAACACCTTTCACTCTCATTTTCTCATATCATCTTACCAAAATTAGAGAGAGAATAGAGGGGTTTTAGAGAGAGAAGTTCTTCATCTTCAAAGATTGTTCCAATCACTTAATTCCAAGGGATCCTAGGGCAAGGATTCAACTTCCCCAATCTTTTCAAGGTAAAAACCCTAACTATTTTCTTTGATTTTCAGTTTTAAATTGGGTAAAGAGAGGTTTGCATATAATAGCTTTTGAAAATAGAATTTTTACACTCATGCATGATTATTGAACTTGATTTCTAGTAAAAAGAAGTGAGTAGAAGTAAGAGTCTTCAAGAACAAGGTTGGCAAAAGTAGGATATCTTGGGTAAGCATAAAGTAGGAAGTTAACGGAAGAAAACTCATCAGCAGGTATGTATGGCTAATTTTGATTCTTGTGAAATCGCCTATATGTGTGAAGTTTGTTTGGTTCGTGTTAAATTGACAAATTGTGTGAAATTCTTGATGATGTTGTTGGATATTCAAAGTTTGTTGTTGAGCTATGAGGGATGTAAAATGAGAGTTTAATTTGGTAAAAGAATTGTTAATAATGGCTATAATGGCATATATGGTACTTTGTGGAAAAGAAACGAAACACTTGAGGATTGGTAAGTCATAGAACAATACGGTATGAATACTCTTGATTTTTGGAACATTTGTAACTTGATTGTGATATTGGCTTGAGAAGTAATTATGAACATGAACCAACCTGTAAGTTGCTTATTTGAACTTGTTGAAATTGTGTGAAATGCCTTATCTGCTGTTTGTACTTGTTGTGTTTTAAAACTGTATGGTGGGATCGGGCTGCGCGCCACAACATGAAGAAATAAGGTGTGGGTTGGGGTGATAAGGGTGGCCGAGGTAATAAGGGTGGTCGGGGGTAATAAGGATGGAAAGCGATCGAAATCGCTATTGAAAATTGATATAAAAATCAATAATGTGAAATTGTGAAAGGAGACAGCAGGAGAGTTTGCAACCTGTGGGGCACCGATTGCCCCTTTGTTTGACTACTTGTGCTTTACGTGATTGATTGGTTATTGTTAAATTGGTTGATCGTAGAAAGTGCTTTGTGTTGAGAATTATTTGAAATGAGGAAAATGTGGAAACATGGTTGGCTGGCTTAATTAATTGTTGATGTAATTCAATGGCTTGAGTTTACTTGGGACAAAGTTTGTCCATACATGCCAGTACAATTCAAGTGTACTAACGTCCCTTTTGCCGGGGACGCTACATTCGTGTTATGATTGTAGGTTGATCAGTAGCAGGCACTTCAGCTCATCGGCAGTAGTATCATTCTCCTTCCACTGCCCATTTTGGTGAGCCCCTTTCTTCCTTGGGGCCCTGTGTGGTTCATGCCACTTTTGTTTAGATTTCATTTTGGTTTTGTAAGGTATAGATGGAGCCTTGTTACCGGCAAGTATTGTATTCCCTTTTTTTGTATCCTAGAGGCTCTGTAGACATGTAAACTATGGGATTTCAGTCTTATGTATATACATGATGTATGTCGGGCGTTGTAAAAACTGCAAACTTGTTAATGAATCACTCGTATGGTTTGTTTGCTTATTGTAAAATCATTCATGGTTAGTCAGATATTTGGTTAATGAGAAACAATCAACACAGGGGTAACGCGTGGGAATGAAAGGCACTCAGGTCCGCTTGATTGGGGCAACCCGGTCAGGCGCCGGTCATGTCCCTCGATTTTGGGGCATGACAGATATGGTCATATCGGGGGATTCAACGACCCTACGAACAAGCTCTACAGTAAATCTAACCGAGTCAAGTGGGAAGAGCATAGGCAATTTGCCTTTATTGTGGAATTCCTCGAATTAGTCATATTCGCGAGGAAAGATGGAAACATTGATACAAGGGTCGTCGGGGTGGCCAGTACTCTTTTTGTGCAAGATAATAGCACACTGGCGCCAATGATTATTGATGATATCTTTCGTGCCCTCACATCCTGTAAAGTGGGGAATGACTTCTTCGAGGGTTGCAATTTGATTCTCCAGATATGGTTGATTGAACACTTGTATCGTCACCCTCCGTTCTCGAGTTATGGGTCGTTTGAGAAGACATGCATTGAAGAGTTTTATATGAGAACAAAAGAAGTTAAGTTGCTGGAAGGAGCAAAAAGGTTGGATTTCATATTTGTGATCATTGATTGCCAGCCAAATTGATTGGGCATACGGATGGATGCCCCTCGACGAGGTGATATACATGCCAACGGAAGGGTCGCATTTCTTGATTATGGGTCTTAAAAGAATTCAGCCTTATGCACTATACAGGGTACTATGATAGCTTGGGAGATATCGGGTTATACCAAAAGATGGGGACCTCAGCTTACAGGCAGTAGAAATTAGTCCGGACGGACAATTCCCGGAAGCAAAAATTTGACTGATTTGGAATGAATGCCAAAGCTTGAAGGTAAACACTTGTGTGGGAAACCAAGCTCAGGGAGAAGTATCGCCAGGGTATGCTGCATGGTATCACCGGGATGTCGAGCATGTTAGACCAATGAAAAGGCCTCACATTCAAGAATTGGCCGAGCAGTCTAAGGAGCACAGAGATTGGGTGGCCAGAGAAAATGAGTATAGAGCCAAGATCAGCTTGCTAGAGAAACAGTTCCAAGACCTCAAATTCGAGAGTGGTTTACAAGTGGCATCCGATGAGGGAGAAAAGAAGCAACTGAGAAAAGAGAATGAAATCTTAAAGGCTCAAATTGCAAAGATTAAAATTGCAGCCGAAACCCCAGTTCGCCTAGCCTGAGACGAGAAATTAATTGAAAATCTTCGGCACAAAGTGAATGACTACAGCTTCGATCTTGATAAAGTAGAAAAGGAGTTAGTCGGGGTTCGGAGACAACTGGCCAGAAATGTCGAGGAAAGAGCTAGAATGGTTCAGCAATTACAAGATGAACACAAAGTCGAGGTAGCTCGATTGAGAAAGAAAGTCATTACAGCCTAAGTCAAACGTAGCAAGCAAACCAAAGATTTTGAAGTAGAGAGAGAACATTGTTACATGGCTATGGCTCGGTTAGAATTTGAGCTACAACAACTACAAAAGGAGAACCAACAAACCATAGATGCTCGCGCCAAACAGATTAGTAAGTTGCTTTAGGAAAAAGGGGTCATCCGAGAAAATATTGTCAATATTGCTTAGTACATCA